>CAJVQA010010611.1:0-11273 GCA_910591915.1 Cetraspora pellucida | reverse complement strand
TAGTTCATTATAGATACGTCTATATAAAACATGTACTCGCTATAAGTATTAATAAAAAGCTCAGACCAAAGAGGTCACCTTAATACTGAAAAAAAAAAAAAGTAGTATTATGATAACAGCAATTTGTTGATCAGTTAAAATAAAATACCTGTAATTATGATTATACCAGCATGACTAGCAGGTTATAGGACATTTGCATAATGTTAAAATTATACAGAAAAATACAAACCAGCATCAGATAGTACAAACCTAAGATAAATCCTTATAGTTATATAAATTTATAAAACTAGAAAGTCAGAGTTCATTTAGGAAAACCTGAATAAAGAAATAGCACAAACCTTTGATAATACTACTGTAAAGACTAAATCTAGAAATGAATATTGATGTGAAAGAGATTAGGTAGGCAAAAACCTCAATAAGAAGTATCACCAACTAGACTGTCAGAAGTCTTAAACCAGAAAAAAAGATCATAAAAAGACAGACCTTTGGGATACTAGAAACCGATTATAGTTCTTTTAGACTATCTGAATTAGAAATCTGAGAACTAAAACAGGGTATAGCTAAATACTAGAAATATGCTATGAAGTTAATACTAGGGTCTAGATGAACTTTACAAGAACAAGCTTTGTTAACAAAAATTTAATATAAGTAGTTAGTTAGCAAAGAGGCTCTTAAGAGCTCTACAATCAGATAACATATTCTAAAATATGTAATAGCTTAACAGATGTACAGACAGAAAGGTTAGTATTAGGTTAGATAGCATTACTTAGATGTACAGAAACTTGTACACTATCTACTAGTATAATATAAGAGTTACTTTGTACAGTACAGGACAGTTAAAGACATCCAATCAATATATAAAAATGCCAATTTTGTTGCTTATATAACCAATTCTGATTGGCTGATTTTGTATAATTAATTTTAATTAGTTAAAAATACATATATGTTTTCTTTTTTTTTATATTAAACACCAATTTATTGAACTTATATAAACTTTAATCCTTTATAACTTTTTAAAACAAAGAATAAAAAAGAATTCTTTGACAGAATTGTAGTTTACCCAAAAATCTATTAATTTGTCAAAGGGTTTTTTGATTTAGCTCATTTTAAAAAAGTTATAACATTTTTAAAATTTTTATTAATAAACATTGGATGTCTTTAACTGTTCCGCATTGTACAAATTATATAATCATAATTGAATTTACAATAAAGGCAATAGCTACTAATAACTAACAGTTTTAGCAAAAACAAAAAAAAAACTATTTCATTTGCTTTTTATTTCAAACTTGTTACATTTTTAACCCCTTATTTATTAAAATATGAAATCAAATAGGTAATATTTCTTGTAAAAACATTTATCAATATTCAGCTATTATTAAGCTTAATAATTTTTCATATAAACTTTTAAAAAACAGACAATTTATTATAAATTAGTAAATAGAATAATTAAAAAAATAAATTTTCAGAGTTATTAAATAAAATACAATCAACTTCATTAATTTTATTAAAGATAACACAAGATTACTTTTGATATTCAGTTTTTAGCAATAATATAAAATACAACTTTTCTATATACAATAATCTTTTAAATAATAATTGCAAAGTCTTTTGCTTGATTCTTTAAAGCAATTAGCATGTTATATTTTAATAGCAATTAAATTTTTTTTTATTAAATTTTTTTTATTGATAAAATAATTTTAAAAAATAAAATACATTTGCATATTTTATATTTTTAACCGCATTAAATCACAGAATCAATACTAAATTACCACAAAATTACGCAAAAATCAATTTTATTATCACAGAATTTTGTCTTAACCAAAACAGTAAATCATTAGTTCTGTATCTAACCATTTGTTTAATAATAATATTAAAAAAAAAACAGATGTAAAAAATTATATCTTTCACATAACTGATTATCTGTGTACCACAAGTAGGATGAGTGGTACAAGCAGAGTTGTTGGTAAAACTGGTGACTATCTAAAATCTAATTGGCTGTCTAGTAGAACAACCAATCAGATTTTAGATAGTTATCATTCTTGGTGTTACCTTCGACACCAACTAATCCTAACCAAAATGTCACTAACTAATCACAAACAATTTCAACCAAAAGGAGAAATAGTAAATGCCTAACTGCGTGATTATATGGAGGATAACTGTTGTGTTCCGAATTCTTATTAGACAAAACCACATAATTTTATTGCCTAAGTGTCACATGTATCTTGCCGGCTTCTTTATACATGAGTGCTGCAAAGATAATTGTGAGTTTTCCGAAATTAATTTTATAGAAACGACTTATTCAGACACATGATTCACTGTTTCTGCCGACAAAAACCGAAATTACAGGTATAGCCCTAAACGCACACACGCACATTTATTTAACGTTAGAGTATTAATAAATTCGCGGATCAACCTAATCTTAACCAATTAGATGCAGATATGTACAGTATATTATGTATATTTTTTCTCAAAAAAAAATTATTTTTGTTAGAAATTTACTTTTGTTTTATTTATAAATATTTAAGTTTAAAACTTTTTATGCATAACTTAGTAAATTTTTTTTATCAGGTCTAAATTAATGACAAGTGATATTAAAATATGATATGCCATTGTCGTTGCGTCAATTATTACATAAGTTGAAATTTTCTAAATATGAAGATTTCATTGAGCATACAGTATCTCGCATTCAACATCGATACAAACAATTAAAAATATAGATAATAATAGCACGTACGTACGTAGAAGATAAAATTCTCTACTCGGCAATTTTGAATATATCTCTATCTAGTAATTTTAAATCGTGAATTTAAAGGTCAAAAGTTCATATTTATGGCCATTACGTTAAGGAACTTATTTATGTCATTAATATTATCCGAGTTCGTCGAAACACACGATTCAAAGAGCTATTCATAGTCAACAGTCTATTACTTATTTATAGTTAATGGCTTCGAACTGTTTAGTAGCCGAGCCCTGATGACTCATTGTAAGTCACATAAATATTGATACCACATTTTACACATAAATAAACCGGTAATTCAAACTTTTTTTCGTTAAACAAATTCTTATTCCTCTGATCCACAAAAAAAAAAAAAAAAAAATGTCGGATAAAATGATTGTTCGTGATGGTAATGGTATAAGTAATCTTTTTTTCAACACATTCAAGTTTATATAGTTTGTTGAGCCTTCTCTGTCCTTTCTAGCTCTTAATGAACTCGATGATAAACGTATTAAGCAAATTAAACCTCTTATACCGCCTCAAATTTTAATGGAGGACTTGCCTTTGACCTTGAAGGCGGCTCAAACTGTAATACTTGGCCGTACAAATGCAGAGGCAATAATAAAGGGTTTGGATGACAGATTACTAGTCATTGTTGGTCCTTGTTCTGTCCATGACGTTCGAGCCGCGATTGAATATGGTATTTTATTTTTATTTTTACTTTTACCTTCGACACGTCTCCCAGTTCGTCAATTCGACAAATTTTATAAATTACATTCAATCATAGCTGAAAAATTAAAAGCTTATGCCACCGAAGCCTCTAACGAACTTATGATAATTATGCGTGTTTATTTTGAAAAACCAAGAACGACCGTGGGTTGGAAAGGATTGATCAATGATCCTTATCTAAATAACAGGTCTGTAATCTTTATTAATGTCAAATATAAGATGAATTGGGTTAATGCAAAAAAAATATTTAATATATGGTTCAATTATATTTTCCTGAATTAATAGTTTCCAAATCAACAAAGGGTTGCGTATTTCACGTAATCTCTTGATGGAGATTGTATGTCATATTTTCGCAATAACTTCACGTGGCAATTGAAGTTTCGATAACTTGACTGACAAGTCTTTTCTATGTAAATAGAATGAATTAGGTATTCCGTGTGGCAGTGAATTTCTTGATACGATTACTCCGCAGTACATTGCCGATTTGGTTTCTTGGGGTATACCTTTTTATTTCGTATTTGCTTATTTATTATTTATTTATTTATTTATCATATGTGTAACGTATCATTTCACCGTTAGGTGCTATCGGTGCTAGAACAACTGAATCGCAGGTTCACCGTGAATTAGCTTCAGGTTTATCAGTTCCTGTCGGGTTTAAAAATGGTAAATTTGGCATGAAAATTATTTCTTAAATTTCCATATATTGGTTGGTTTGTCGTTCCGATTTAATACTTCGTTTTCTCCAATATTTGTAGGTACCGACGGAAACATTGGCATTGCTATTGATGCCATTAAATCAGCAAGTACCAAACATCACTTCCTTTCTGTCACTAAACAGGGTTTGAGTGCCATTGTAGCTACAGAAGTAAATATCCTTGCTTTATTATGAATTTCATTATTAACATCACTAGATTTCTCTAAATAATTTCAAAATAAATTATTCAGGGTAATGATTGTTGCCACATCATTATGAGGGGTGGAGCTAAAGGTCCAAATTATTCAGCCGAACATATTTTAGAAGCTGCAAAAAAATTAGAGGCTGCAAAATTAGCTCCTCGCATTATGATTGATTGTAGTCATGGAAATAGCCAAAAAGTTTTTAGTCGGCAAGTTGATGTTGTCAACGATATTGTACGTATATTTAATTTAATCGTAATTAATCGTTACAATTACATTTATTCAGTTTATGAAACTTTTGCTTTATTCTATTTTATTCTAAGGCGGAGCAACTTAAGTCGCAATCTGGCAACTATATCGTTGGTGTTATGGTAGAAAGTCATTTAAAAGAAGGTATGAATGTTCTAAAACATTGTTTTGAATTTACTTTTCGAATTTGTCACATAAAAAACTTTCTTTTTTGAAATATTCAGGTCGTCAAGATCTTCCGTTGGAAGGACCATCGGGACTTGTCTATGGTCAATCAATTACGGACGCGTGTATTAGTTGGGAAACCACAGTAAAAACATTGGACGTTTTACGAGAAGGTGTTATTGCTCGACGTACTCGTTCTATGCAAAATGGCAAAAGATCTCCTGCATCTTTCAATGAATAATTATTTTGGATATTAGATTTCATGGCCAAATTTTTAGGTTAATTGTTGTAAATCATCTAAGTTATATGTCTACAAAATATTTTTCCACAAAATCATTTGTACAGAATAGATTGCCATGGATTTATTATTTTTTTTTAATACATTCTATGTTATAAAAAAAAACAAATACAAATTTACAGAAATATTATTTCATTATTAAAACCATATTTTTATTCATTAATATATTTCTTCAATTTCAATAAAGCTTTTGCAGCTGCTTCTAGTGTTTCATCTGTTTTACAGAATGCAAATCGTGCATAATCCTCTCCAAGGTGTCTATTCTCTTCGCTATAAAATTCGCTAGGTGGGATAGCTACTACACCGATCTCTTTTGCCATCCAGTAGCATACTTTAAAATCTTTTGGTCGGTTGAGCAAGATTTCAGGATACTCATAGTCCTCCTGTCATATTTAAATGAAATTAGTTGCATATTGACAATGTATATAACTAAGTTAACCAGAGTTACAATTACCGGAATATTAATTCGTTTTGTATTAGCCAAAATAAAATAAGAACCTTGAGGGATAGTGTATGGAAGTCCCGCATCTGATAGTGCTTTACATAATTTGTCGCGTCTTTGTTCATATAATGCGATGTTCTCTTCATAATAGCCATGCGCCTCAGCTTCTTCAATTGATATTGCTATGGCCTCCTATTCGATGAATACATGGAAAAGATTAATGGTACATCATCGTAAAGTTCTTAAAGATGATTATGTGAATAAACAATACTTGAAGTGGTGAATTGACACAAAAAACAATTCTAGTTTGCGCTGCGAGTACAGTTTTTATTAAATGTTTAGGACCTATTGACCACCCGACACGCCATCCAGTTGTACCAAAAGTCTTGCCACCACTTCCAACAGTAATGGTGCGATCCCATAATCCCGGCAAAGTTGCTATGCGTTCATGGACATCAGGTTTATAATAAAGACGGTCGTACTTTCAAAGAATTTTGAAGTAATTGTAGTCAACCAAAAATATTTGTTATTTAGAAGAGCTAATGTTACAAAATTTGATAACTTACTACTTCGTCACTAATTAGTAACAAATTAAATTCTTGTACAACTTGTGCAATTTCGAGCATCTCTTCTCTTGAAAATACTTTACCCACAGGGTTATGAGGAGTATTAAACACAAGTATTTTAGTTTTCGGAGTAATTTTCGATCTTAATTCATTAATATCCAATTTCCAGTCGCGAGAGGATATAATCTTGTTTGTATCTCCATGTGGTCGTAATGGCACGTACACGGGCACACCACCGTTCATCGTGATGTTCGCCTTAAGTTCCAAGATTCATGAATATTATTTCATTAAAGTAAATGAATCTTATGAAATTTACACTTACAATGTATTGGTCGAAAAAAGGTTCAATCAATATAACTTCATCTCCATCATCCAAAAAACCCGCAAAAATAGCATATAATCCTAATAGTAAAAGGGATATAAATAAAATTTCTAGCAACTAATCGTTATAAATAATAGCACCTATATACTAACAAATATGAACCTTCATTTGCACCAGCAGAAGTAATAACTTCAGTTTCTGGATCCAACGTCCGGTCAAATAAAGGACTATATGACTTTGCCAAAGCTTCCCGCGCGCGTAATCTACCTTTCGGATGGCTGATAAAAGATACAATACCATTATAAGTAACAATATAATATAATACGACAAAATTAAAAAAAAACTAACCTATATTGATTGCAATCATTAGTATTAATGGCGCTTATTGCAGCTTTTCTAACAAAATCTGGTGGTGGAAAACTTATGTATATATAAACGTTTATAAAATGAGTTTAATTTAATGAAAAATAGGTCAAATCAGAACATTTAAAAACTTACTTCATGAAGCCTTGCCCTAAATTCACAGCTTTGAGTTGCGCAGCCAATGGCGTAAAAATGGACCATACTTTATGATTGTAAAAATAAAATTTAATAACATGGTTAAAATACATTGAAAAAATCTCATACTGTATTCGAGCAAATATAATTGTTGAATTAGTGTGAATAACTAAATTCCGGTCAAAATTGAATAATTCACGAATCTATTTCTTACCGTCTTGTTTGAAATGTGCAACTCTCTCAGCCACTTTAATAGGACCACTTTCATACTTTAGATGTGACATATTGCGAAGTTGTAATAATCGTAAGGTTATTGAATTTATTTTAAAAGCATTCGAAAACTTTACAATATTAAACCGAGGAATCATTTTTAGATTGTACTTCACTTTTAACATTTTTGTTATAACAATTGATGGCACGTGACTCACGGATGTCGTGCAAGTGTCAGAAAGGAGTCATAAAAAGACGCGTCATAAAAATTTAGTGCGAAACAACCTTTTTCTTCCGCTTATGACACGATTGCAAAAAAAACTTTTTTTCAAGCACCAATACTACTGCCAACATGTTTCTTTTCCGAACGACGGTACGACTTAATAGAACGTCTTTTGCAGGAAGGCTTGAAGTGTTACATTATCAAGATATGGGCTGCCGTCAATAGAAATCAAGCAGATTTGACATTTTAAAAAAAATTAATGCCCTAACTTTTCGTTATTTATATCAATGAATTTCGAAGCTATTCTCATTATTGAATAGTCAAAATAAAACTTATATCTTTAGCTTTCTTTTAACTATTCATTCATGAGAATAGCTTCGAAATTCATCGAGCTATAAGCAATGAAAATTAAGACATTAATTTTTTTTAAATTGTTAATATGCTTGATTTCTATTGACGGCAACCCGTATGCTTACCTTCCAGACTTTTCACACAATTATATTTTTTTTATGTTGGTGATAAAACTAGAAAGAAAATGTCTATAGCATTTCTATAATTTGAAGTAGAAATGCTCCGTTATATGTAGTGCAATATGCAATGATTAACCAAGAAACAACTTGAAATATGGTTAAAAAAACATGACTACCATCTCATTCGTATATATCAAAGAAAATCCATAGCTTGTAAGCTTTTCAAATCATTGTCTTGGTTAGAATTGCTAATACGTTATTTTCTATCTTGATGCTCTATATTATTTTAACACAAGATGGAAGGTCTCTTATTTAGAGGTGGGCTTTTTGGTACCGTAGAGGAACCGGGGCCTAATACGTAATACCCACCGAAAAACTTGCAAGAGACCGGGCATATATGTTATGCTGTTATGCATCTGTGTTACAAGAAAAAAAATTCAAGTATATACCTACTTCTCATTTAAATAAGCAGTTTATAGATTTAAAAAAAGATTCGCATTTGACTAATAGAGACCATGATTTATGCAGAATACTCTACATAGAGATTTAACATAAGGGTATTTAGTCATTGCATTAAAACGCTTTC
The DNA here is from genome assembly GCA_910591915.1 of Cetraspora pellucida. Classification (NCBI taxonomy): domain Eukaryota; kingdom Fungi; phylum Glomeromycota; class Glomeromycetes; order Diversisporales; family Gigasporaceae; genus Cetraspora; species Cetraspora pellucida. Next base: position 2,902 of record CAJVQA010010611.1, on the reverse strand, counting down.
TTATATTTTTAACTAGTTCTCAGGCCCAGGCTTTGGAATTGAAAATTTAAATTAATCTATATTAGATTTATTTGAACCTAAGTTAGGTTTGCCTAAATCTAGGCTGGGTTTACTTGAACCTAAGTTATGTTCAAATTAGCCGAGTTGGATTCAAGTAAACCCGGGTTGGGTTACTTGAACTCGAGCTAGGTTTAAATAAGCTTGAGCTTGGTTAATGTGAACTTGGGTTTGGTTACTTGAAACCGTAGTGGATTACTCAAAAACCTGGTTGAAGAAAAAATAACACTGTATAGGTTTACTTAAACACAAAGCAGGTTATTTGAATTTGGATTGAGTTTAAATAAACTTAAGTTAGGTTTATTTTGAATTTTAGTTCAAATAAATTAAGTTGGTTTAAATAAATTTAAGGAATGTGATAACCTAGTGAAATGGACAGGTTGTCAACTTTCAAGTAGCAGTTTTAGTGTTCAAATCTCATAGATAATGAATTTTGAAAAATTATATTTATGTTATAATAATTGTTTTTGATTAAACAATTGAGTTTAGGAATTTGTAATTTTAGATACATTAAGTTAGATCTTATTTAACAATAAAAGCTCAGAATATTTATACAAAGTGTAATATTATATATATATAAAGAAATATTAAAATTAATGTATAAAACTTTGATGCAAATTTGCAATAAGGTTATTAGATATAAAAAACTAAAAAACCAGAAAGACAAAAGTTTATTTAAAAATTCTAAGTAAAGATATAGTACAAATTTTTAATAATGCTGTTGAATTAATAAAAGTTAATAAAACATCTTTAAAGTAATAAATAAATAAATTGAACAATAAATATATAAAAAAAGCATATACATCAATCAGATTCTTAGATTCATTAGAGAAAAAAATATATAAGCATATTATATTAGGTTATCTGAATTGGTAGTCTAGAAAGTTTTGTTATTTCTAAATAATAATTAATAGAAAATAATAAAAAAAAAGACAAAAAGATTAGAATTAATATTAGAATTTATGTAAATTTTACAAGAATATAATGGTTTAATAATTAGTTTTGATTGCAAATACTAATTTAGAATGTGGGTTCCATAGCTTAATGGTTAAGCTTTTATATCTTCACAATCAAGGTTAATAGTTCAAATTCAGTTAAAGCCAAAAATCAAATGATTTTAGTCTCTTTAATCTATAAGAAGCCTGTAATTGAACATGAAACTCTGTGATCAAGTTCAAGTGCAGTACATGATGAAAAAAGAAATTTTTAGAAGAAAACTGATTTTGCAAAGTGTAGGTATTACATGTAATAGTAGCATTACAAAAAGTTCTATTATACAAAGAGTTGCACATGTAAGTTCTCTAAAGATAAGATAGTACTAACATTTTCATATTCAACTTGCAAAGTACTTGATTGGAAAAGTGATACCAAAGTAATATGAACTGGAGTAGTAAGAGAAGTAGTGCATATATAAAAGATTTGTAATAAAGGATTAGTCTTATCAAGACTAGAAGTACCTATAGTGCTGCAAAATAACTAAGAATAGAAGATAACTATTTGTATAGAGAAGTTGTAGCCTATCTTGTATATCTAAAAGTTTCAAACTAGAGCTTTAATTACATTTATATAGAAGCCTATGATAAAATAAGTGGAACATACTAATATAAGTGCTACATCAATCATAATTGAGATATCTAAATTAGAAGTAAAAACCTACTTGAACACAGTATAAACACCTTAGTTTAAATATAGATTTAAACTAAAATGTTCTTAAAAAGATAAAAAGATTGCCTATAATTAAAAACAGAACAAAGAAAAACCTGCAGCATTATGTGACAATAGTAAAAATGTTGGTCAATAACTAAAAGAGAATATGTATTCATCTTTGAAATAGAGTTCCATCTATATTATAAAAGAAAGTACTTAAGAGACAAGTTAAATGCACAATCTATTAAAAATAATATTAAGACCAAAAAGAATTATAAACCAGCAATAGTATCAAAAATCTGGCCTAAGATATATACTACTAGTATCTGTATTGAAAAGTTAGTAGTAGTAACAGAAACCTGGCTTGAGATATATGTTAAAGAGGCACCTTTTGGGCAAACCAAAGATGATAGCTTAAAAGGAACAAATGACCTGATGGACCAATTTGAGAGTTGTTAAAAATAAGTTGTAAGATATAGAAGAAATATATAGATTATCTAATATAATTAGTAGTAAAACAAAAATTCAAGTTAGATGTGAGTGAGATACAATACAAAACTTTAATAAGTTTAGATAACAGATAAATATATCCGAGTCTTATATTTAAATAAATATATAGTAATAGATGATGTATAAATAAATTTGTACTAGTAAGAATGAATATATTAATAAAAACTAAAGAGCATAATCTCATTTTAATACAAAAAAAAAAGCAAATACTAGTTTAGACTAAAATAATACTAGGTCAGTTATAAGTATATAATACAAAAGACTCTAATAAGTTTAGTACAAAGTTAAAAGTTCTTTATATAAATAAATTGTTTTAAAGATTTTATAATTATATTATATTTGCATTAGTATTAACTAGAACAGTTAGTAAAATAAATAAGTTGTAGATATAAAAACTAAAGTATTTAAATAAAAAATTTATCCCTTAATCTGTAAGCTTTTCTAGACAAATCTGTCTAGAAAATTGTTAAAAATATGTTTATGATCTACATTATTTAAATTTTAAAATATTTAAATAAAATTTTATTTAATAATATTTGAAAATAAGGATTATATTTTAGTAGTATTTAATTTTATATTATAAGAAAAAAATTTTATGCTATTTATAAGCCAAAAATAGACAAATTTAGAAAAAATTTTTAATCAAAAAAATTATTTACAAATTTTTGGCAAACTCTTTAAATATTAA
>CAJVQA010010610.1:0-11273 GCA_910591915.1 Cetraspora pellucida | reverse complement strand
TAGCTTTATTTTATAAGTCTAGTCTTTACAGTAGCATTATTGAAAATTTAGATTATCTCTCTATTTGGGTCTTCCAAGTAGGCTTCTATCTTCCTATTTGGTTCTTGTGATTTATATAGACTAAGAACTTATCTTAGGTTCATACTGCCTAATACTGATTTGTGTTTCTTTATATAATATTGTATAAGTGCCTAGACATTCTAGTCATGCTAATATGACATGAGTTACAGGTATCTAATTTTAACCAATCACGAAAGACAATTAACCATAACACAAAAGAAATTGCAAATTTTTATTGTCACTGAGATTTGAACTTTAGACCTGCTACTTAGAAATTAACAACTTATTCACTTTACTAGATTACCATACCCATTGTAATCAAAATAATAAAAATTTAAATTATATTAATTAATATTGTATTTGGAATATTAAAAAATTAAATTATATTAAATAATATTGTATTTAGAATAGTAAAGATTAAGCAAAAATAATTAAAGATATTATTTATATTATTTATTATTTATAGTATGTTTGAAATACTTTGAGCTTGTATTAAATTATTAGATCTGTACAAAAATATTTAAAATTTGTAAAAAAATATTTAAAGCTTATGCAAAAACACTTGAAGTTTGTGTTAAGGATATTTAAAATACTTGTGCTATAATATTTGACATAATAATTTGATACTAAAATACATAAAACTTATATAAAAGTACTTGGAATTTGTAAGATAATAATAACATCACAGATGTTATTCAATGTCGTATAGTTGTATTATATTTTTAATAGCCAATTAAGATTTTTTTATCTAGCTACTATATTATATTTTTAATAGCCAATTAAGATTCTTTTATCTAGCTACTATATTATATAATTATTAGCTAACTAATAACTAATAATTAATAATAATATAATATATAAAATACAATAATAAATATATAATAACTACTAATAATATAATATATTATATTATACTAAAATCTACTTTGTAATAATATATTAATTGTAATTTAAAAAATATATTATTATAAACAAACTAATTAACTTATTTAAAGTTTTTGTATTTTTTAAATTTTTTATTTACTTTTTAAAAATTTTTATAATCTATTTAGTTATTTATATAAAAAATACAAATATTAATGATAATCATTAGAACTTTATATTGTTAATAGAATAATAATAATAGTTTAATAAAATATTTATAATTATAAATATTAACTATAACATATTATATAAAACTAAATTAGCTATAAAAAATTTTAGTAAACTTTATGTTAAAAATAAAGTAGATTTAAAGATACTAAAATATATTAAGATTTTAAATAAGTTGTATTCTAAATATGTTTTATAATACAAGTTAAATTGTATATATAGTAGGTTTAAATAAACTAAACCTATAATTAACTTGCAATATAATACTTAGTATATAATTTGTATAATAATATATAAATAAACTACTTAAATTAGATACCAAAAGTATATAAATAACTAGTTATAATCTTTTATATAAAAAAGTTCTTAAAAGTTTCTATATTTATAATAATTTAAATAAAAATTATTTAGAAATATAATGACCTAGTAAAGTAATTAAGTTGTTAATGTTCAAATGCTAGGTCTAAAGTTCAAATTTTAATGTTAGCAAAAATATGAAATTTTTTCTATATTATAATTAACTGTTTTTTTGATATTAGTTAAGATCAGATATTTATTACCTATATTATATTAGTTTAACTGAAAAGTCATATAATATTCAAACAATAATTATATCTTGTATAAAGAAATACAAACTAGTACTAAATAATGTAAACTTGTGATAAGTCTTTGTAGTTGTATAAATTATAGAAATTAGTAAGATGAAAGTCTACTAAAAAGATCTTAGTAAAAAGATAGTTTAAACTTTTGATAATATTACTATAAAGACTAGATTTATGAAATGAAACTAAAACTCATGAAATCAGACAAAAAGTTGCTTTTTAAAAAGAGACTAAATAGAACTAACCAGGTTATCAAATTTGGTTCAAAAGAAAAAATTATATGTAAAAAAACATATAAACCAGAAATGTATAATTATAATCTATTTTTTTGAACTATTTAATTTAAAAACTTGATAAAATTTAAATACTAAAATAATAAAAACATGTTGTAAAATCAGTATTGAGATTAAGATGAATTTTACAATAATATAACAGTTTAATAATATATTCTAACTGCAAATGTTGATCTCAAACATAATGTTACCAAGTTAGTTATAAAAATAAGATACAAAAAATTTTAAAAGATTTAATATAAAAGCAAAGGTTTTTTATATAAGTGTATTAGTAGACAAAGATAAATAGATGAATATAAGAACTAGAATATTTAAATAAAAAACTTATAAGTAAATTTCAGATATGACAACTAATATAAAACCTTTGAACAAACTACTTAAATCAGACAATAACTAAAATTGTATAAGTAACTAGTTGTATACTTTTTTTATAATTGCCTCTTGTAATTGTAATGCAATTATTAGTCAAATATACTATTAATAAAATCCTAAGTTGCAAGTACTTACCTTAATATTTAAAAAAAAATTATTTACTAAAAATTAAATAATAATAATAATAATAATAAAATAAAATTCTTAATTAAAATTATAATAATTTTATATAATTTATTATACAAGTTTTTATTTGTATATAAAATGATATATAAAAAATTAATTAAATTATAAATCTATTTTCTAAATATTAATTAAAAAATTTTTTGTAAAATTTTAATATAAATTTACTTATATTCTGATTTTAAACAATAATTAACTTTTATTTTATATAAATAATTCTGATTTAGATGTTAAACAAATTTGCAAATTAATTTTTATATACAATTAATTGATAAATTGTTTTTAAAAGGAATAAAAAATAATGATTCTTATAATAAACAAAATCAGAAATTTATATTTTTTCTAGAGTTTTTTTTTAAGAATTGAAGCACATAGCATTCCACTTACTATATAAGGTAACTAGTCACATGCCCGCCGATTTTTACTATAAATTTGTACCCTTTAACTACGGACTACTAATTAATTATTTTTTTATTCAAATTTGTGTTTTAAATTTTATATTTAAAATTTGAGTTTAAAATTTGAATTTAAAATTTGGTTTGAATTTTATAATTTTATAATTTTGCAACATGTATAGTCATGGTAACTACCGCCTTATATTACTAATCACTATAGGTACAGATATTTAAAAGATCAAAAATAGCCACTTTTCACGTCACTTTTACATCATATAAAATTTAAGTAATGACATCGCTATATGTCATTTGAATGTAGCCTTAAGTATCACATATTATGTCGTAAAATTTTGTTTAATACACGAACTAACTAAAAAATTATTGATAAAATAATTTTATTGGATCATTATGACCTAGGTCGTATCATATATTTTATGACCATATCAGTTATGACCTAGATCATAAGTCATACGTATCATATATTTTTATGACCTTATAATACTGTAATAGGTCATATGCCAACACGGATTCTGGTTGGCTAAAATTAAAAATTAAATTTATCGATCGCGACACAATAAATATAGTATAATATTTATAATACCTTGTTCACGTGAATTTCGTTTTTATTAAAATACGTATTACTATTCTTTAAAGTAGAACATTCGATCCCAGACGCTTGACTTAATTGTCTATTTTCAGGTCCATTTTTCTATTATAAACACAATATAAAGAAATTATGTTACATTGTTTTTTAAACAACCAATAAAAAAAATGTTACCTCATGTCCTAGCATTAAAAGATTAAATTTCGTCCAAGACAGATTAGATGCATTAAGCCAATCATCAATTATGCCAATGATTTTTCCTGGTGGGTACCTAGGTTTTACTAAAATGTTACATTCTTAAAAAATAAGTAGGTACGTACGAACGAATGAAAATTAATAATCACAAACACCAGAATATTATGTAAAAGACAAAACGCATTACTAAGTTACATGTAGGAAGTTTCAGAATCTGAAAATACAATTAACGTTAGTATAAACGTGAAAACTTTAATATTGCTAATCACGTGTTAGTCGATATGACCAAATACAAGGATAACACAACGAAATCAAAATATCAAAGATCAACTGAAACACACAACACTTTCCTTAAATGTTATATATACACGTTTAGTGCAGAAATGCAAAGCATGAAAATGGTTATAGTTTCATGAGAATAATGAGATAGGGATGTAACGTGAATTAATCATACATTAAATTTATATTAGATCAAAATATAATATTTCATCATAATCGGGTCATTATCCCCATGATATCAGACATATGGCTCTTTACTACACCAGGAATCCATATTGCTTATCTTTAAGTCAAGGTATTGTGATGCACTTATTCTTAGATATAATATATTACTTATCGAATTAACTATCTAAATATGAACTTTCAAAAAATGCCATATTTTTTTATATTTGGGGGGTAATATGCTCGCTGTGTTTCGTATCGTATTACGATTGCATCCTTCCTCCGGGAATTACTTAAATGAAGAAATATGTAATAAAAATTAAAAGATTCTTAATACTGGAATAAATAATATCGTCTTTTGCTTATAACTTGTGGTTTAGCAATTAGAATAAAAAAAAAGTTATTTGATTCGTCATAATACCCACCCGCGCCATAATACCCTTCCCTTACGTATTTCATATTTAATTTACAAGTTTTCTTATTTTGTTAGCAAATCGAATTAAACGTGTAATGTGTAAAACTCGAGGTGCGTCCATACATGTACTACAAAGATTATTCCTTTAATTGATATTAACACCTGACCAATATATTATAATAACTTGGTTCAAGAACGGCAATTCCTATCCATTTTTGCAAGTAAACCTCTTTTCCAAAAAAAGCTACGTATCAATCGGTTTATTTTTTTAAAAAAAATAATAATCATACTGATATCAATTTTACACTATCCTTTGAAATCATATAAATCCCCCTTAATCTACTATATCTACTATAAAAAAACAATTTTTTTTTTTACATGTCTTTACAGTCAATTTTGCTACCGATATCCACTACATTCTCACAGTCATCAACATCGAACAATTTATATAATACGTCCAATAACAAATCATTGTCAATGTGTACTGACTTTTTGTCAAATCTCTCTCGAGATCTCTCTTTACTACTTAATGACACTGAAAGCTATGATACTCTCATAAATGTTGGTGAAAAACATGATTTTAAAACCTTTCGTTCGCATTCAATAATACTACGTGTTAGATCTCCTTATTTTAAAACCGCTTTATCAAGCGAATGGGCTAAGATTGAGAATAACCTAATCACTTTTAGTAAACCTAATATTAGACCAATTGTCTTTGAAGTTATACTTAAGTATGTTTTTCAAAGCCTTATACTCTTCACGTCTTTATTTATATCTTTATTTATGTCTTTTCTTATGTCTTTTCTTATGTCTTTACTTATGTCCTTATTTAATTTTTATCCATAGGTTCATCTATACTGGGAAAATCTCTCTTGATGATTATGATGCCTTAACAATCCTTGATCTTCTGGTTGCTGCTGACGAACTTTGTCTTCAAGAACTTATAGATCACGCTCAAGACTACTTATTATGTTATAAACCAAGCTGGATGCAAAGAAATTTTGCTACTACTCATAAAATTGCTTTTCAGCATTCTTGTGCTTTTACAAAATTAAAGGATTATTGTTTGGACATTATCATAAATGATCCTGAATTGGTGTTTCAAGCTGAAGATTTTATAAATTTAGACGAAACCGCTTTGTTAAATTTATTGAAGCGCGATGATTTAATGATCAAAGAAATAACTATTTGGGAAAATTTAATTAAATGGGGAATTTATCAAACCTATTCCATATTACAACGACAAAATGATGATCGTGAATGTGAAAATGGTGGCTTTGTGATGTGTGATAAAGATGATTCTTCATTACAAAATAGTTTAAATAATTCTCCATTAACTTATTTTTTAAACTTTTCTTCTTCTCCATCTTCCCTATCATTAACTTCTGCTTTGGCAAATCTCTCAATTTCTTCCCCAATTAAAGATATTTCTTGTTGGACCTCTAAAGAATTTCTTATCCTTGCTTCAACCCTTGAAAAATTCATTCCTTTTATTAGATTTCTTCAAATTTCTAGTAGTGATTTTTATAAGAAAGTTAAGCCATTTGCTTCAATACTTCCTTTCGATTTATATGATGATATCTTACAATATCATCTAGTACCTGATTATATTCCACACGATGATTTGTCTCAACCTGAAAGGGCTACAATCGATAGTGTTATAATAAAGAGAAAACATGCTGCCTTAATTGCTAGTTGGATTGATGGTCGCGATCTCGATGGTGATTCTAATAACGATAATTCTGGTATCTGTGTGGATTATTCAATATATGAACCTTGGGATAATCCTTATGAATTTAAATTACTCCTTAGAGGCAGTAGAGATGGGTTTTCGGGCTCTGAATTCCATGAAAAGTGTGATTCTCGGGATGCTACTGTTACTGTAATGAAAGTTCATGGTACCGGTGAGATTTTAGGTGGTTATACTCCCATCCAATGGTTATCTCAAAATACTTGGGGACACACCGAAAGCAGTTTTATTTTTTGTTTGGATTCTCAGTCTGGTTGCGTTGGTAATAATATATCACAAACCTGTCATTTTTCAACTTCTATTACGAGTACAAGTAATAGTAGCAATGTTTCTCAAAATTCAAGTAATTGGTCTCAGAATTCGAGTCCTATAGGTTTTCGAAATATAATAAGTAGAGTTCGAGATCCTGCCCGTGCAATAAATTATTACAAGAATTATGGTCCTTCATTCGGTAGAGATGATTTAAAAATGGCCGGAAACTTTAAATTAGATTCAAGATGCTGTTGTAAACAAGGTGATTATGAATTTCCCATTCGTGAAAACACTGGTTACTTTTCTGTTGATGAATACGAAGTTTTTTCTGTGCACCTTCGCCGACCCTTGGGTAAAGATGTTAAAAATGAAAGCAACTCAATGAGTGGATTTAACGACTCAAATATTGATGGCGAGAACAAACTTTTGAGAAATAATGGGATAACGTATTATGGTGGAGGCGGAAATATGATAAGGTCCTTGACTTACTAAAGGACAGTGTTAATCTTTTATATATATATATATATTTTTTTTTTTTTTTTTTTTGCACATTGTTATTTTGTCGAACATTAGAATGATAGAAAAGTAGAATACTCAAGCATTTATTGTATAAATGTAGTTTACAATGTTTTTTTTTTTTTTTGTTTGAAAAATTGCTTCTGTTGAAGCTGACCGGTAGACGATAGATTAACAAAATATATAGATAGACTTTATTGTAAATTTAAATAACGTTTTCAAAGGTTATTTTTTATAAATTACTAAATAGACATTAATTTTTAAATTGTTTTTTTTTTTTTTTATGGTGTTTTTATTTAAACCCATATAATATTTCATTAATTTAATTGTTTTATTTTTTACAAAACTATATTGATATAATTTAATTTTAAAAAGTAATTAAAATTTAACATCACCCCATAATATTTTTATATCTTTATATGCACTACTGTATAAGATTTTAGTATTTTATATGCAATACGTAGCAATAAGATTTATGAGTAAAAAAAAAAAGTTTTTAAAATTGTATACTATTTAGTATTTTTAAATCAAAAAAAAAAAGTATTCGTAACAGTTGTTACATGTAACACCCATGTAGTTAACCAATAGAATTGGCTATACTAAGTAAGGTGTTACAAATAAGACGTGTAACATCATGTTAAATAAACAAGGTATTAATTTTCCGTAGTGGTGGGAATAATTCAATATGATTGGCCTAGCTACCACACCATTGAGTTCTTTTTTTTTTACTTTTTTTAATTGTTTGTTTTGTTAAACTTATTTATGTTTCCTACCGCTACATTAGCTTTATAATATATAAAAGGTAAATTATAGGCGATGTTAGTCCTGGACTCGATCCTTTAAATCACATGAAAATACAATACATTTTATAGGACTTAGATCCTGTATGAGATCCCGAATTGAATCTATCGAATAAATCCATCCAACCAAATTAATTTGTATTGTTATAATAATTCCAAATGTATTGTGTTTTCATGTGATTTAAGGACAGAGTCTTGTAAGGACCGGTTGGGATTCGGTCCCAAAAGACCGATTAACATCCCTACATTTTCCCGTAGAAAATATATCCCCCCAAATTTCTTGAAGTTTATTTATGTTTAGGGTTAGGGTGAAAGAAGTTTACTCAAGGAAAACTTTTTGTTAGTGCACAAAAAGTGGTTTTTATGCGGATGGTTTTTTTAGAGAAATAAACTGGGTTTTTTCTTCAAACTAATCGTGTTGTGTTCTTTGGAACAGGAGGGAACGTTGATGTTACACAATTGATTTTACACACGGTGTGAAACACAAAAAAATTTTTTTACAATACTTGAACAATCTTGATTAGCAGCTAATAGATGTTATGATTATAATTCAACACCATTTTATTGTAATAAAAATGGTGTGTGATTATAATCATAACATCCACTAGCTGATTGTTCAAGTATTGTAAAAAAATTTTTTTGTGTTTCACAACGTGTGTAAAATCAATTGTGTAACATTAACGTTCCCTCCTGTTGTTCTTTGGTTATTTTTATAAATGTTTAGAAACAGTCTGCCACATCAGTTGAAGATATATTTGAATTCAGAAGTTGTATCAAACTAGTCAAGAAGGTTATATATGAACAGTTTTAATTTGTTACTGATATAATTTTTTATTAAGTTAAACTATGTTTTTTAAACTATTTTTTTATTTTTTTCATTGTTTTCATTATGATTTAATTTTTTTTTTATAATAAAACTTTTTTTGTAACTAGTTTTGCTTTTTTTAAGTTTTTTTTTTGATTTTTATTAATTTTGTTTTTTTTTTATAAAACAAAAAATTCATTTTTTATGTTTTTATAAAAATTAAGTTATATTGTATTAATTACAATAGCTAAAAATTTTTTTGATTTCTTTAATAAGTGAATTATACTTTAAAACAGTTTTACTATTTTTTTATATATTGAATTTTTAATTATTTTAAAATTTGGTCTAATATTTTTTTTGCTTTGTGTATTTTAAAGTATTTATTTTTAATTAAGTTTTGCTTAGTAAATTTGGTTAAATTAAATTAAAAAATTTTATATATATTTTTTTTTTTTTTTTTTTATGTTAAAGTTCCTGTCTTTGAGAATTAATTTTTTATTTAAGTATTTAGACACAGATGCCTCCAGGGGCTTCCATACATAGGAGATTACAACTAGTCACACATGCACTTTTGGTGTCTAATTTAAGTAGTCTATCTATATATTACTATATAGGTTCTATACTAGATGTCATATCTGCAAACCAACTATGGGTTTTGCTTCTTTAAACCCTCTACATATGTAATCTGATTTGTAATCATGAGGACATCTTCTGGGCTATATTCATCTAAAGTACTTAATACTTATAAGACTCTTAAGATTAGTTTATTCTTGATATAAAACTTACTAGAACCTTCTATGTTCTACACATAATTGATCTAGTTTTATGCAACATGCTATAGTTACCTAATACTTGCAGTCACAGGGGTTATCTGTTTAATTACTACATTATACTATTTCTATTCTTGTAAAGTTCACTAGAACCCCAGTACCTATTATTGTGATATCTTCTTCATCATCCTTTACTAATTGCTACTTAGGACTAATAGGACTCTTTTGACTTCCAATCCAGATAGTCAAATATGGTATACTTATGTATTCTTTTCCTTCAGCAATTCTGGTGGCCTGGTTGGTTATATGCTTCTCTATACATCTTGACATCTGGTTTATTCGTCTATTTCTTTGAGGGTGTTTTATAGGTTTTCATTAGTCTGATTGTACTGTTGAAAGTTCATACTATCTCTTTATTTGAGAATTTCCAAGTAAACTTTTAACTCTTCAGTTTTTTAGTTTACTGCACCCAGTAGTCTTATCATAGGTTTGCACTGAAGTCTTAAATGACACTAGTTATTAACATTTCTCTATATATATGTAATGTTATACTTGACATAAATGCTCTAAGCTCCTATTCGAGATGATACAACTTAAGGTTACAAATACACTAATTCAAATAATTATCAAGAGAAAGTTTTGCTATAACATGGATTAATTTCTAAATTTTGTTATAGGTAGGATTTGAATCTTAGACCTGCCACTTGGAGAATGACAACTCAACTACTATACTAGGATCACTATCCTCAAAATTTTTTATGTTTTTTTAGTTGTTTTTATAATATTTATATAAGTTAAATGCTAGAAAAAAAAACAAAATTGATATAAAAAAAAGATTTTCAAAAATTAATTTTATATTATAAATCTTATAATAAATCATAAAAAAATACATACTTTGAAAATGTGATAAAAATGTAATATAATTATTAACAATTCATAATATTTATTTTTTAAAATTAACAGATGCTAATTACAAAAAGATTAATTATATATTAATGTTTATAGTTTGTTTTAGAAATTAAAAAGAGTATTTTTTTGTTTAAATTATACTAATAAAAATTTAACTTATTGAATTTTGTTATTTAATTGATATTTAGTTTATTAAATAATATATATAACATATTATTGAATTTATTAAATATTAATTAAATAGCAAAATTTAATATATTAAATATTAATTTATTTTTTTTTCTTGATTTTGGCAGTCTTGCTAATTGCTCTTTAATAAGATATCATATTTTTATACAAACATTTTTAAACTTAACATATTGAGTTAATATCCTGCAGTTACTTCTATAAGCACTTACAAGTAATCTGCCTATATCAAATGTCTAATTTTTTAAGAAAGAAGGAGATCTGAAGGCACATCTGACCACTGTCTTACAATAGAATATTACTAAGTTGATAATATTTTTTTATAAAAAAGTAAAAGAAAACAAAAAAAACTTATTATATAATAAAAAAAAAATCACACAGAGGTATAAAAGATAAAAATAAAAGTTATAAAACAAGAAATAAAAAAAAAAAATAAAAATTAAAAAAAAAAATGATATATATAACTTTTGTTACATAACTATTAAATAATCACAATTATAAGCTTATATTAGGTCTTAAAAATTATAAACTATACTAAATAGAATTAACTCTACTATTATTTTTTTTTTTTTTTGGTATTAAGGTGACCTCTTTGGTCTTTTGACTTTTATTAATCACTTATCAGTATTGTGG
>CAJVQA010010609.1:0-11273 GCA_910591915.1 Cetraspora pellucida | reverse complement strand
TATTCTTCATATGTAATTTAAAAGCAAGCTTTTCTTTGTAAAAACTTCAATTGAATTTCAATAAAGTTAAAGGCATGCCTTTACCGTTAATATTTAAAAAAAAAAAAAGTTGCAACTTTAATAACTGAAGTTTCAAATTAAGTTAATTAAAGCTATATCTTTAGTTGACTAAAATTACAAGTTTAGTTAACTAAAATTGCAACTTCAGTTGACTAAAGTTTTAACTAAAATTGAAACTTCAGTTAACTAAAGTTGCAACTTTAGTTAACTAAAATTGCAACTTAAGTTAAACTAAAGTTGCAACTTTAATTAACTGAAGTTATAGTTTTAATTAACTTAAATTGCAACTTTAGTTAACTAAAGTTGTAATTTTAGTTAACTGAAGTTGTAATTTTAGTCAACTAAAGATATAGTTTTAATTAACTTAATTTAAAACTTCAGTTACCAAAGTTGTAACTTCAATTAACTAAAATTGTAACTTTAATTGACTAAGATTGCAGTTTTAATTAACTAAAGTTACAACTTCAGTTGACTAAAGTTGTAATTTTAGTTAACTAAAATTACAACTTTAGTTAACTAAATTTATAATTTCAGTTAACTAAAATTGCAATTTCAGTTGACTAAAGTTGTAACTTCAATTGACTAAAATTGAAAATTTAATTAACTAAAGTTGTAACTTTAATTTACTAAAGTTGTAACTTAGTCAACTGAAGTTACAATTTTAATTAATTGAAATTGCAAATTTAGTCAACTAAATTTAACTTTAGTTAACTGATATTGTAATTTTAGTTAACAAAATTACAATTTAGTTAATTAATATTACAATTTTAGTTAACTGAAGTTGCAACTTTAGTCAATTAAAATTATAACTTTAGTTAACTGGTATTGTAATTTTAGTTAACTAAACTTGCAATTTTAGTCAACTGAAGTTGCAATTTTAGTCAACTAAAGTTGCAATTTTAGTCAACTGAAGTTATAACTTTAGTTGACTGAAGTTGCAACTTTAGTTAATTAAAATTATAATTTTATTTAACTAAAGTTATAACTTTAGTTAACTGTAATTGCTATTTTAGTTGACTAAATTTGCAACTTTAGTTAACTAAGTTGCAACTTTAGTTAACTAAAGTTGCAATTCAAGTTAACTAAGTTACTAAAATTATATTATAACTTCAGTTAATGAAAATTGTAACTTCAGTTGACTAAGGTTGCAACTTCAATAAATTAACTAAAGTTGCAACATTAGTTAACTAAAGTTGCAACTTCAGTTGACTAAAATTGTAATTTTAGTTGACTAAAGTTGTGACTTAAGTTAACTAAAACTGCAACAGTTGATTTTAGTAGTACATGGATTTATAATTTAGCAATATAGATAAAATTTTGTTAGTATATAAATATAATTTTAATAGAGAATGTATTATAATTTAGCTACATATTCATGATTTGCTGCTAAATAGGTTTGTATTTAAACTATTAATTAGATTTATCATTTAGTTATAAGTATGTGTATTATTTAATAATGCCAAGTTTATAATTGTCATGACTTATGCTGTAATTAGTATGCTTAAATTTGAGATTAGGATATATTTAAAGTTAAAATTCATTATTAAAAAATATATATGAATTATTGCAAAACTTATGATTTTAAATAAGATCTAAATTTTAATATCAGTTATGAAAATAGTTTTTAAAATAAATGGTTTATAATTTCAATAGTTAGTAGTAGATTAGTTATTTTAGCAATGAATGGATTTGTGATTTTATAGATAGGTTCATAATTTTTTTGATAATGAGTTGTAACTTTATTATAGTAGGTAATTCTAAAATTTTAACAATAAATAGGATAGTTAGTAATTTCAATTCTTGGTAAAATTTTGATTTTAACAATAAATAGATGAGTTACTGTAAGTGGTTTTAATATTTCAGTAAATTTATAGCTAGCTTATGATTCAATGCAAAATTTCAATTCATATCATATTAATGTTAATCAAATTAACGTATATGTCGCATCTGAAGTAGCGATTTATCTAAAGTAGCCACTTTATATCTAAAGTAGCACCCTGGCTAAAATTAAAATCTAATGCATGCATGAAGATCTAATTTCAGGGGCTTAATTTTAGCCAGGCGCTACTTCAAATAAGTCGCTACTTCAGATGCGACATATATACCTCAGCAGCCATTTAACTTTAATGATATTTGATTGCCTGACTTCTTTAAATAAATTTATTAATTAATGACAGCTAAATTAATAATAAGTATAATATTCAGCACAAAGCGTCACATATAGTTATAAGTGCAAATTTATTATTTTTAGAATGAATAATCATCTTTCGCTCAAATCTTTGTCGATCAGTGATTATCATTTCATCAACCCGGTAAAAAATCCGATAAAAAAAAAATAAAAATTCTAAAAATAAAGAAATCATACACAAAAATTTCGATTGGGTCACCGATACAAGTGATTAAAAATCAATTTTTTGCTATGATTTATTATTACATCTTTAATTATGCTCAAAATATTTTTGCTTAGCGTTTTTGATTCCTTTTGTTTTAACTTTAGTCGTGTTTCAACTTCAGTCACAAGGTATACTTCAGGCACAGTAATGCACCTGAAGTTGGCACCTGCCTAGAGTTGCAACTTTAGGCAACTAAAGTTACAACTTCAGGCAGTGCAACTTTAGTCAACTGAAGTTGCAACTTCAGTCGAGTGTCAACTTCAGTCACGACACATATACGACGATCTTTCATGGTCTCACTGTGGTAGCTAGATTTTGATGGGGCAGTGCTCCCTTAACCATTTTTCATGTGACATATTGTATGACTGTACCGTAGTAAATAAAAAACAAACATGAAAAATCACAATAAATTTATTAGAACGTTATATTTATATGTACAGTACAGTAAATTCGTTGTATATAAAGTTAACTGCATCCATTCATTTATAAAATAATCAAACTTACAATTTATTTAAAAAATAAGCATGGTTATTTTGAAAATTATTTTTACGTCAGTTCTAATTACTTCATCATATGTGTGCTTAGGGTATTTAATAGGCAACATGGATTCACCGTATAGAGTTCTATTAGTTTATACTGGACTTTGCATTTATTGTTGCATGAATTTAAATCTACGTATTAAAGAATTTTCTTATTTCTTGAAAAAGCATCCTAGAATAATAATTGTTGTGTTCACTATACCTGCTCTAGCATCTAGGCATGATCTATACACTTTTGCTACTGTCTTTATTGTTATAATAACGTTAGTTGTGACTATTTCAGTTTTTAATCGTATCGTTTCAAAAAATGCATTTGGAATGTTAATTCAATTTACAAGTCATGTAATAGCCATAGTATTATTAACAATTTTATTTAAAAACATGGCTGAGTATATACTATTTTCAAAATCATTTACTAATACATTCTATTTAAGTTTTAAAGAATTTCTTTTTATAACATTTATTTCGTTATTAGTATTATTATTTATTATATTTATTCGATTAATTATGGCAAAAACTATTTCATTACAAGCATTCAAAATTGAATTAACCCTTTGGTTTCTTTTGGGAAAATTGATGTTTCATTTATATTTACCAATTTGTTTGTATTGTGGTAATTTACGTTCAGGATGGATGTGGTGTCATACTTGTGGAAAAAAATATTTTCAAAAGAATTTTCCAAATTGGACAAGTGGAAATAATGATATTGATGAATTAGTTAAATATTATCAATTAAATGCAAAACACAATGTCGATTATATTGAATGGATCCCTTATAATCGATTTAAAGATTTTGATTTGATCGGAAAAGGTGGATATGGCACTGTTTATTCAGCTGTTTGGTTAGATGGTCCTTTAGATATGATGAAATTTGGTAAATTTTGCAGATTAGGTGAATACAAAGTAGCTATTAAAAGTATTGCAAGTTCATTTTGCAATATATCTGATGAACATAAAACTTCAGAACTTTTTAGAGAGGTATGTAACTATTCTTTATACTTTTATATATATTTTTATAAAATAATATGCTACTATAATTTTGTTTAGCCAATTGCGCTTGTAGTATCAGCAATTTCGAGTAGAAACGACATAGTAAATTTTGATGTTCTTAGATGTTATGGATTAAGTAAAGATCCTAATACCAAATCTTATTTGATCGTTACACAGTTATGTAAATGTGATCTTTGGAAGTATATAGAACAGAATTTTGGTAAGATAGATTGGTTTGAAAAATTACGAATATTAATGGAGACCGCTAATGGATTAAAGACAATACATTCTGCTGGTCTTATTCATCGAGACTTTCATACAGGAAATATTTTAGTCGGGCATGATAATTTTATTTACATTTCAGATCTTGGATTATCATTTTATGAAGACGAGGGTACAACAGATTCTGGAAATTCTGGTGTATTTGGAGTTTTACCATATATTGCACCAGAAGTTTTAAACGGATTTCTATATACGTCAGCTTCAGATATATATAGTTTTGGAATTATTATGTGGGTTATTGCATATGAAGAACGACCTTTCTCCAATGAAATGCATGATAATATCAGTTTGACTTTAGCTATTTGTAATGGAGAACGACCACAAGCTAATAGAAATATGTTTATACCTGACTGCTATAAAGAATTAATGGAACAATGTTGGCATAATGTTCCATCAAATAGGCCAAATATTAATGAGTTATATGAAATCTTAAGAGGATGTTACCTTGCTGGAATAAATGATAATCAATTTGAAGATGCAAATAGTAAAAATAAAAATATTGAATTCATTCATCTACCTGAACAACAGGTATGGGAGAATAGTGAATTTATATCAACTACGCATATAACTTATGATATTCCAGGTGAGTAACATATATTGCAATGTATATTATCCATTAGTATAAGAGTTATTGTTTTACTCATTTTTACTATATTTTTATTTAGATCTCAATGCAGATTTGGAAATTTCTATTGGACAATATTAAACTATCATATGATAAAATTTCTTGTGATTTATCGATTATATAATAGGGTCTTTAATTATATAAAATTTCTATTCGATAAGTCTATCTTATGCGATATTGTTATTAACAACTATTGACTGCTTCGAATTTAATAATAAAGTACTGATGTGTCACAGTAACTTGGATAATGTTTTTAATTTAATACAATTGAAGCTGACAGATAATAAGTAAAGTCTATTAATTTAAGGAGTATGACATAAAGTCACAAAGGTATACAATAATTAAAAATAATAAATAAGAGTAGTTCAAAAATAAAGAGCACAAAAATGTAATATAAAATCACAACTAAAATGAGATGTCAACTCTTAATAATCCCAAAAACAGACTTTCGAATTCTATCTCCTTATTATAATTGAACACAAAGGTATCTTATACATATTCGAAAACACTTACTACGCTGGGAACAAATTAACCCTATTCTAATATGATGCTGTATTATTTTAAGTCAATTCCAACAGTAATTTTACACCTTTGCTACGAATAAATAAAGGAGTTATTTTTAAACCTTCGATTGATAAGGCCGCTCTAAGGCACTGATCAATCAAGACCTACTTGCATGAAATTTGACGAAAAAAAGGAAAAAACTTAACAACATGAAAATAAAGAAAAGACTAATAACAATAATAAATGAATAGTATCCTGTGTGATTATTACTAAATTGTAGAATCAAACTAAATCGGTGAATCTGACAGAAAAGAAGGAATGATCATGGTCGTCAGAATCGTAATTATCAGAAATATTTTGGGTACGTTGTCTTTTAGCGGATTTATAGTGAATTAATTGATTTAATGGCATCGAATCGTTTTTCTTTTTATGATATTAGTCTATTTTTTTTTATCTTATTTAAAACATAATATCGTAGTACAATAACTAAAGACCGAGACCAATACAACACCCAATGAAAACTCTAGTATATTATAATATTGCGCGTCTGTGTTGCAAGAAAGTTTTCAAGTTTATAAATATTCCACATTTATAACAAGCAATTTTGAATTTTAAACAAAATTTTCATTTGATCGATAGAGACTTCGTGTTTTACACCAGGATATTTTGCATGAGTGATATTGAAAAATGGTATTTTAGCTAGTGCACTGTAAAATTATATAATCAGAGTATTATTGCTGAGCATTGCTGTTTCTAAATAAAGATATATCACTTAGTTGATTAACAGAAGTTCTCTTACAAAATTATTAGTTGTTTTCTATTTAAATTTTTTTCACTTAAGTAATTTAACATTAAAGTTTACAATGTAGGAACCTGACTAATCAAACGATACCTCGCCGATTATTAAATATTAAATATTATTTAATTTGCAATAAAAAACAAAAGAAAGAAGGAGATAACACAACATTGATGATTTTATAAAGCTACATATTTTCCGAAAACACATTGAAAAGTATGTTCGAAGTTATATCCTTAGATGATTTGAAACATTCAACACTACTCTAGTCAAAGCTTTGAAGGTTATTGTTGAAGTAATCAATTTAAGATTTTGTGTGTTGAACTAAAAATAGTGTTATTTATTGGTTTTCAAGAGTTGTACAGTGAAACCTCTATAAATGCATCCTCTGTAAGTGCACCTTCTATAAGTGCACCATCTACAAGTGCTAAATGCACGCTTAAGTTCGGGCCCAAATATATACATGACCTTCATAAATGTACTTTTTCTTATTGTTCTCTAAGTGCACGTCGTTAAAGTCCGATCCCAACAGCATGCATTTCTGGAGGTTTTACTGTAGTCACAATTAAGAAAGCAACACATGATAATCATAATGAAACAAATAAATAACCAAGCCATTAGAGAAGTAATCCGAATAACCTCAAATTATTTTTTTAAAATTTTATGGATCGCATTTCTACAAGCCATATTCTTTTTTTGTTTTATAGTTTATCTTGATTAAATAGCATGAGATTCCATTTTTCACTAGTTGTTTTTATGAAGTTATAAATCACAGTCTTGAACCTTTATAAAATTCAAAGATAAGCATTATCTAGATGTTGGATTCGATAAAATTTTTCAAAAGTCAAGTTTCAGAAGTTACAAGTTATTTGCCTCTAATTGGGCTGAAACGGAGGGGAGCGAATATAAGACCTTTCTATGTTTTACTAGGTTAGGTCGATGTCCGGCTCTCGTCCCTGTAATAATGATAAGACAAATCTTAAACAATCGTATCCCCTGTAAAATCCAATTAATCGGAAATTTAATTATCAATAAAAAAATAAACAA
Source organism: Cetraspora pellucida (assembly GCA_910591915.1). Lineage (NCBI taxonomy): Eukaryota > Fungi > Glomeromycota > Glomeromycetes > Diversisporales > Gigasporaceae > Cetraspora > Cetraspora pellucida. The sequence goes on along the minus strand of CAJVQA010010609.1, from coordinate 4,037 downwards.
AGTGATGATTAACAAAACACAATACGCCTGAAAAAAAGGCTGCAAAAATGATGCTAGAAGATTAATATCTATGACACTCGATGAACGGTTAATATATCGAAATAACGAGTCAAAAAAAGGCAAGATCAGTGAAAGCGTCAGAATAATGCCGAAAACGAAAATGGAAATTCAAGCAAGATTAACTGAAGAGCAAAGATTGCTGCTTTATAAATTTATAAATTATAAATTAAAGTTAATAATTGTTCACATACGTACAGTAAAATAAACTTATATAATATGCTGCTTAAAACACAGATCTTATTATTCATATATATGTATATTATAAATTTTATTTCCAAAGTTTAAGTGTGTAATAAATAAGGATCCAGTCCTACAAAACGGCGCGCCGATTTACTATCTTAATTCCCTTTTTATTCATGTCGATTTAATGAAAAATGGTTCGAATATAATGACAAATGCTTCAAAACAATATCTATCAGCCAGTGTAGGAAATCTGATGTTCTCATGTTCTTAAGAGAACATACTTTTGGATTTGAGAACATTTGTTACTTTAAATATGTTCTCTATAAAAAATTTTTGAGAACATATTGCTTAATAAATATGTTCTCTATATAGTATAATACTGAATGAAGTTAACAATTAGAAAATGAGTAAAGTCTGAAAAATTCCAAAAAGAAAATGAACGAACATAAAAGACGAGCATGTTTGGGACAAAAATTTGAATAAATTACTAATATTATCCGAAAATTTTTTAAAATGGTATTGAGAACATAAAAATATTTTGAGAACATTAAATTAAATAATTGTGTTCTCATGAGAACATAAATTTAAAACCAGATTTCCAACACTGCTATCAGCCTCAATAATAAAATGCAAATTAATTACGTGTACTAATTTCATTACATAATTCGGATTTTTATTAAATTGAATTACAAGGTGTATTGTGAAAATAATTGCCATCCCTTCACTGAATATCCATCTAGTTATTTAAGGAAATCAAAGGCATTACTTTTTATCCAAATGATATTCGACTTATCCTCCCAACAGCACTAGAAAAGTATCGATTATATACTTTGTCAGTTCAAACTTTTTTCGACGGTTTCCGTTGGTTTTTGTTCCTCGGTTGGTTTCTAACTTTCTCATGTTAATTAGTAACCAACCCTAATAGTTCTTAGCCAATCTTCGAAATCACAATTGATATGACTTAACGTTCCCGTAGAAGTTTATAAAAAAATTTTCTAATAAATTTCCATATCAGGCATAATAACGTACGTACCCTATGATTAACTATTTATAGCTAAATATAAACACTATCGCTATCGCTATATCCTAAAAATTTAACATTAATGTTGCACAGACGTTTTTTTAAGTGCAAACAAATCACGCAAAAGATGAGATTTTCGGTGGACAATTTTAGCCGTGACCGACTGTTGACTGCACTTTGAAGATCAACTTCAACTTATATAAGACTTAACCGTACGTACATGCTTATATTCACAAATTTACTACGTAAAGTATTTACAATCAACGATACATAACCGTTTTTCAAATCAAAAATCATATTAAATAACATTAGTTGTGAGTATTTAAAAAATTCTTAATTTTACGATCAACATGAAGATTTAAAGTTATACACATAGAAATCCTCATATCAACATAGGTAAATATTTTGTGGTGCTATTTAACGTTAATATTAATCGTAAGTAGTTAGTCATGTGCATTTTAAAATTAAGTTGTGGCAAATCGGTTTATGACGTAATTGCACCTGCACTTCGTTTTAATTTACAATGATTCTTACCAAATATTCAAATATTTTTATCATTGGTTCAAAGAATTATCTCTTTTCATACTCTAAAAGGAATTTATCTGTAAGATATTTCATATCAACGAATATTAAAAAAATGTCAAAAACCCGCTCAGAAGAAGAATGGCAAGCAATCTTAACTCCCGAGCAATTTAGAATTTTAAGACAAAAGGGAACTGAACTGCCAAATACTGGTGAATATAATAAATTTAAAGGAAAGGGTAAGGTTTTTCTCTAAAATAATATATATTCGGCTCAGCCTTTTTTAAAATATTTTGTTTAATTGTAGCTCACTTTTATTAGGTGTATTTTGTTGTGCCGCCTGTAATACTCCACTTTATATTTCTGACACAAAATTTGATTCTGGGTGTGGTTGGCCTGCTTTCTTTGAAGCTATTCCTGGTACAATCAAATATTAAACTTATTGATTTTTTTTATCATTCGTAAATTATTCTATAAATATATACTTAATGTTATTTGATTTGAAATGAAGGTGCGGTTAATCGTCATGAAGATGTATCCAATAATATGAAGAGAGTTGAAATTACTTGTGCTGCTTGTGATGGTCATCTGGGCCATGTTTTTCAAGTAATTAAATATTGATTTTTCATTTTTAAATATTTTAATGTAAGAATTTTTATTTATAAGGTTTACTTAAAATAGGGCGAAGGTTGGAAACATACACCTGCAGATGAAAGACATTGTGTTAATAGCGTTAGCATTAAGTTTTCTCCTGACGATGAAGAAAAAAAGAGCAAAGAATAAACTTGATTTAGCTTTTATACATTTATTTCTTTTTATATGTATTATTTCAGATATTTTTTATTTCTATTCATGTTGATAAATTTAATAAATAAGGCGTAACTCTGGTTATATCAACATTCTCTAAAAATGAAGATTATTAAAAATGTCCGGATGTCAGTTTAACCGTAGGCATTTTATATTAAATATATAGTCTTGAAATAAAATAAAAAAACTTCGTTACAACTAGCTGTCGGTTTGTACAGATTTTGTTATAGCTTTGATCATAAATCTAGAATAGATCTTTTTTGACCGTAATATGTTTATTAATAAGACTCGTTTTCCCTTAAACTTCTTTGCATTTTTTATAAGATATATTATAAAGCTGCATAACACTTGATCAAACTCAATAAAAATTGATTATTCATCGTTTATAAAATTTAAATTATATCCTCTTTTCTAATATCGTGTTTTCACGTAATTACGTCCATGAACGTTCTTACAACAATCACCTAAAAATAATATTGGTTAACTTTTTCATATTTATGATATATTAATCTAGTTATAATATAAAAATAAAGCAGTTTTAGTATATGCATTATATTTTTGCAATACAGCTTAACTATTTTTTTGAATTGTTATAATTATTAACTAATTTTGTAAATAATTAAACATTCTTGTATCATTGTAATCTTCTAATATAGTTTTATAATATTAGCAATATAGTTTAGCTATATAATTATAATTTGAATTACTAAATTGGTTAGCAAGCAGTTTAAGTAATTCATTATCATTTGAGATAAATATTATTTTTATAAGTATAGAGTGCTAATGCTAAGAAATAACTATTATTAATAATATATAGTTATTAAATATAAAGCATCCAATAATGAAAATTATTCTGATAATTTAATAATAATAAGTTATTAAATAATTTTATGTATTTTTATATGTTATTATTATTTTTTTTTTAGTATTAAGATAAGGCCTTGCTCATATCTTTATTAATAATTTTAACTATATATTTTAATACAAAATTACTAAAATAAACTAAGATTATATATAATAAAATAAAATTACATTCAAGAATAAGAGTTCAGACTAGTTTATCTGTAATCTAAACTGATTATAGTGGTTAAGACCTATTTAGATTTGAAGTATTAAAATATGATTTGAAAAAATATTATATTTAATCTAAAGAATTGTTTAGATATTAAGTTTTTTAATTGTTTAATTAATTGATAGACCATATTAGATTGTAAGTAAAATTAATCTGTAATACTATATAAGCATGAGTATATATAAGCTTAGTAATATTATTTAAAGTCTTTAGATTGTTGAGGTTATATATTGATATAACTAATATTATTTTGGCATCTGAGTAGAATTTTGTTATATTTTTTTCAATTATAGAATTTTTTTTTTTTAAATATTAATGGTGAGGCCATGCCTCTATCTTTATTGAATATTCAATTGAGATTTTACATAAAGT
>CAJVQA010010608.1:0-11273 GCA_910591915.1 Cetraspora pellucida | reverse complement strand
CTTAAGGTTACAGATACACAAATCCAACTGATCGTCAAGAGACAGTTTGCCGTAACACAGATTAATTTCCAAATTTTGTTGTAGGTAGGATTTGAACCTTAGACCTGCTACTTGGAGGATGACAATTCAACCACTACACTAGGATCGCCATCCTCTTTATTCATGTTTATGTATAAGAACATTTATTAATATTTATATTTAAAGTAAGTTATTTAATCTTATAAATATTTAACATTACACGAACTGTTAGTTTTATTTTATCATGTAAGTGTAAAGGGCACTTATCTATATAGGAGTGCTAGTCAAAATCCCAATAAACAGAATCCTGACAAGGTCAAAATCCTGACAAGTTAGCTCGCATTAGGTTAGTATTTTGATCCAAACCTATTTCAAAAGTCGATAAAGATTTCCTAGAAGTTGTACCAATGTAATGATAAAATTTTTAAATTAATATCACTAGATCAACTGGGTTATTCGGGCTATTTTAAATAACCTTGTAATAATTTTGTAAACAAGTAAGTAACCTGTAGAGATTTTATTAATGGGTACAATCTCTAATTTAACATATTTAAATTATTAGTTCTAGCGTATCATTACTACATATGTTCTGTGTCTTCAACTATTTCAGTGCAGATCTATGACGCTAATTAATTTAGAATATAATGCTATGATGCAAATATTTGTTTATTCTAATTTGACTTATCGAACTCTTAATCATAATGGATTATACTGGGTTCCAACTTCTATTCGGTAAGCTTTATAATTTATAATATACCATGTAGCATGACTTAAAACTTTCTAACTTATATTACTAGGTATAAATTTATTTATAGGAATATTTTTTCAAGAGTCAATGAATTTTTCAATTCGTTACCATAATTCTGTGCTTCAAATGGCTCTTTATTATCATAATTCTGTGCTTTAAGTAGCTCTTTATTTCCACCCATCATTTGGTAAGTTTTATGGATATTTCTTTACTTGTGTTGGCTTCTGTTTGATAATTTATTTATTAAACTTGCGAACAGCTTTATATTTTGCCTATTATTTAGTAAGCTTTATTTGTATATTTTGTTCATTAATTGGTGGCCACTTGTTAGTTTAGTTGTTCGAATGTTTTTTTTTTTATTTCTGCTTATTGTTTTAAATTTATTGTAGATTTTCAGTTATTCACTTTAATTGATTTTTTATTTATTTAATTTTGCAGGCGGTACAGTAATTATATAGTAAATATACTGAATTTTAGCTATTCAGCTTATTATTATTTGAGTAATTGTCTATGTTTAAATTTCTGGTTCCTTTTTTTCTCACATCGTTTTGCAAATTTCACTTGATGAATAAACCTCTATTTGCATCTATAGTTTTAGATTTGTTAATATATTTATTTATGATTATTTATAGTTAATTATTTCACTTTCATTTATTAAATAAAGTATTAGGATATAAAGACCAGGCTGCTCAATATAAATAAATATTTGATTTAATTTTTAAAATGTATTAGAATATAAGATGAATCTGTAAATAATTATATTTAAAATTTTGATTGATCGTGGTGATATGCAAAGTGTTAGGTCTCATATGGGTGAGTACACAACAAAACCATGCTTAGAGTATATATAATACATATACTCTAAGCATAGTTTTGCTGTGTACTTACCCATATAATCTGACACCTCGTTTTTGCTATGGCTATAGTACTTTCATTAGAGCTGGGGTAGAGTTAGGCTAGGATAACTGAGGTATCTATCAAGTTTATAAATATTTTCTTCACTTCTCAATTTTATTAAGTTAGATCGTAAGTGTACAGAATGTTTATTAATCAATGTATTTTAAGTAAGCTATATAAGTTGATTAATATTTACTACAGCCTCTCAATTTTAGCTTATTCAAGCTAATTTAATCGATGGGGACACCTACAGCAAGATGAAGGACAAGACTATATATTATATAGTCTCATCTCCTTTTGCTATAGGAGTCTTTATATTTAAGATAATCTATTTTAGTTTATAAATATTTACTTACCACATTTTATTCTATTCGTGTTAATTTAGAGCATAGGTATAAAGAACGTTTACAATTATAATTGATAGTAAAATTATTGAATTATGGCATTATAGCATTTTACCAGATGGTAGAATTAATTACGGCACAATACCTGATTGTTATAAATATTATATGCCATAATGCCACAATGTCGTAATGTCATAGTATCGAAGCAATTATTGAATGTATGCCAGGTTTGCAGTGCAGCAAAAATTCTTTAGCTGCTGTCCCTGCAGATCCTCGATTTTGATTGGCTAACAGCTATGAATTTGCAAAATTTTGGCTCGCATTACATAATTGTTTACTAATTTCTGGCCAGAATTAACCTTTTAATTCTAAAAATAGCAATTTTCAAAGAAATAGGCTTGCACAATGGTAAAATAGCTCAGGAACAATTTTCACTTAATGGGCATTGTGATTTCATTAGTAAAATCTTGAGTAATTCTGGCCAAAATTTGGATTATCACTTGACACAGAATTTCTTGCCCATTTGTTAGGATTGGGAATTAGAGAAGATTTCTTATACTAAGTGATTTTTGACAAAATGGGTATTTGCTTGGAATTTTATTGATCACTTTACATTACACCTGATCTTGAAATCTGATTCGTAGTTCAAGAATTGCTTCGATACTATGGCATTACAGCATTACGCACTACAGAATTACAGCAAATAATACATATGTCGTTGTCATAATGATTTGCCAAATTAATTCTATTGCCAACTATATTCACAATTGATAGTTCATAATATTTTCTACATGCTAGTTTAAAGTTTGGAATGTAATAAGAATATTTATCAATGCATTTAAAATATACTATTAAGTTCATAAATATTTACAATTTATTCATGCTAATTTGGTGATTGATAGTTTGATCCAGGGTTGACCTATAAGTTGACCTGCCACTTTCACCCAGATTATATTCTTCTGGTCCAACCTATACATCTGAGTGACCCATAGGTTCACTCATTGGGCAACCCAGTTGTGGGTTTTTTTTTTTGATGAGTCAAATCACATAACTAAAAACTATTAATTACTGTGCCATGTGAGACCATTATGACATAATCTTGTTAGGAAAACAACCGTTAAAACCATTAATTACTATGTCACATGAGGCCGTTATGCCATAATGCTGTAAGGACTATTGGTTACTGTATTATATGAAACTATTATGAAAATTTTCTGTGTCTGTAAGGGATTTCTAGAAGGTTCCAAATACCTGGATCTGAGTTTCTAGGGGGTTCCAGATACCTGGATCTGAGGGGGAGGCTATATTTACATAATAAGTGTCAGTTCCCTAACAATATTTTATAATTAAATATTTTTTTAGAAATTTTCTTATCTAAATTTATATATATATTTGAATTTGTTTTATAAAACTTTATATTTAATTATTTGATCTTTTAAAATTATAAAAACAAACTTTAATTTTATTTTTAAATTTTTTTTTTTTTAAATATTAAGGTGAGTACTTGTGACCCAGGATTTTATTGATAATATATTTGGCTAATGATTGCTTTACAACCACAGAAGGCAACCATAGAGAGAGTGTACAACTAGCCACTTGTACAACTTTAGTTATTGTTTAATTTAAGTAGTTTGCCTGAAGGTTCTACACTAGCTGCCATACCTGAAACCTACTTGTAGGTTTTCTATTTAACTACTCTGTTTCCGTATCCACCTATCTACTTTGCCTACCAATGACCTCAGCCAATGTTAGTGAAAATATGCCATGGCCACTAAGTCTTTAAAGCAGTTTTTTGAAACTTTTGACCTTGTACTAAACCTTCTAGAATCTTCTGTATTCCATTCTTACAGCTGACTCAGTATTGCTATAGCCGAGACCAACATTGGCAGTCAAAACATACTATTAAACTGCTATGCCCTTGTAGAGTTCACTCCAACTCCAGTACTTACTTTACAACATATCCTTACTACTTTGGTATTTAATTCAAGTTCTATCAAGCTGCCATTTCAGATAGCCCAGAAAGATAGGTCAAAACTATACACCTTTGGTTTACATGTTTGCTAGCATGTATCTTTTTCCTCTGGAAGTCGAAAATTTCAGCAGCCTGGTTGGTTCATCTGGTCCCTTTTCAAAGACCGGTGTATTTGCCTAGTTTCATAAGTTCTAGCTTCATTTTATAAGTCTAGTCTTTACAGTAGCACCATCAAAAGCTTAGGTTACTTCTTTACTCAGATCTTCTAAGTGGGCTTCCATCTTTCTTCTATTGGTTCCTATGATTTACATGACCATGAGAACTTATTGTAGGTTTGCATTATCTGGTACCAGTTTGCATTCCTTTATGTAACCACAAACCTTGTCCCAAAAGACAATATTATATAACTGTTATACAAATGCCATGTGACCTGCCAGTCATGCTGGTGCAACATAGATTACAGGTGTCTTATTTCAACCAATTGTGAGACAGTTAACTATAACACAAAGAGAATTTTCAAATTTTTTGTCAACACTAGGATTTGAACTCTGGATCTGCCACTTGGAGGTTAACAATCTGACCACTTCACTAGGTTGCCACACCTCTTAATTTTATTTTTAATCTGTTTTAAACTATTAACATTATTTATAAAAATTTAAAAACTAAATTACTAAACTATAAAACTTATATTATTAAAAAATATTATATTTAAGAAAACAAAAATCTATAAATATTATATAAGTTAAAAACAAATATAATCATATATTTAAAAAATCTTTCATAAACTATATATTTAAAAAATATATATTTAAAAAAATCCAACTATATTTATAAAATCTAAATAAAAAAATTATTAAATTTAAAATATAGTGCTTAGTAAAATAAATAAATTGTCAACCTTTTAAGTAGTAAATTGGATATTTAAATCTTATTAACAATGAAAATTTAGATAATCATCTATATAAACTTGTATTATGACAACTATTTTTAATGATTAAATTAAGATACTTGTAATACAATTATATCAATATAACTGGCAAATTATAGAACATCTGTATAAATATAATATTATACAAAAAAATATAAATTGGTATTAAGTAGTATAAATTTTAGATAAATCCTTATGACTATATAAATTTATTGAAATTAAAAAACAAAAAAATTTATTTGAGAAGATCCAAGTAGTAAGATAACACAAATTTTTAATAATACTACTATAAAGACTAGATCTAAAAAACCAATATCAAAATCATAATATCTAAATAGACAAAAATCTTTAAATTAGAAATATTCAAATAGACAAAACCTTCAAATTGAAAGTTTCAAAAGTACTATCAACAAGTTGCTAAAATAAATCAGAAGAAAAGGATATTAAACAGATCTAATTTATTAATAGATTAATTATAATTCTATATAAATTATCTAAATTAAAAGTCTGATAAAAAGACAAAAATATACTAAAATATAAAAAATATGCTGTAAAGTAGATACTAAGATTTGAATAAACTTTACAAAAACATAATAGTTAAATAATATAACTCTAATTACAAATATTAATTTCATTATAACAATACTAAATCAATTATAAAAATGAATATAAAAAACTCTAAAAGATTTATCTTAAAAATAAAATAATTCTAAAATTAAAACAATAACCTAAACTTTATCTTAAAGATAAAATAATTCTAAAATTAAGATAATAATCTGAACTTAATCCCAATAATATTAACATAAATGCAAATTTAAAAGGTTTAAAATAAAACATCCAAGCAAGAATGTTAAGTATAATAATTGATAAAGAACCTTCAAACAAACTCCTTAAATAAATAATATAAAAAAGTTACATATATAACCATATGTACAATCTTTTTGTAATAGTTTATAAAATCACATTATCAAAAAAGTCATTAATAAAAGTCAAAAAATCAAAAAAATCACCTTAACAAAAAAAAATTTTATCAAATTTAATTAAATAATTGTTAAAATAATTTCATATAAAATTTTTTAAAAAAATCATAATTAATAATTTAATTTATTAATAAATTTTATATAAAATTATTTTAACAATCTTCAAATCAAATTTGATAATTTTTTTATTTTGATTCTACATATAGAATCAAAATAAAAAATTTACTAAATATTGTTTAACAATTATTATAAGTCTAAATTTTATATAAAATCAACCCGCCATAAATGCAGCTTCCTTGAAACTATAAGCAAAAATTTTAAACATGTTTTTAGAAAAGATGTGCATTTATAAAGAGCATTTTATTAAGTGCTCTATATGCTCGGAACTGAAGATTAGTGTGAAAGTATACATAATGTGTGCATTTATAAAAGGTCGACTGTAGTAATTTACATTGTGCAGTAAATATATTGGCAAATATCTTGTGTAAACGAAAATTTTTGACGGTGTTGAGGTAGTTCAAATAACTAGTGTTCCGCAAAAAAAAGATCCGATATTTTTAATGAGTATAAATGTAGCATTTCACTAAGGATACCAGAACTGAAACTATATAATTACTATGAAAAATATACTACCAGCAACAGGCTCCGCTTATCGCTCAAGTGTGTCTGTAATCTTTCAAACTCGTTGCATAAACCGAAACCTATGCAACGAGTTTGAAAGACTGCTACTGGCTGCAGACACACGTGAGCAACAAGCGAAGCCCGAATTTCCATATTAATTATACGTACAGTTTCAGTTCTGTGAAATGCTACATTCATACACATTAAAATACCGGATCCTTTTTGCGAAACACAAACAATAACGCCTGGCATTACCAAAACATACCCTAACGTTAACTCTAATTCTGGTCAATGTGTGACAATAAGTCACGTGAATGCCGTGTCTACGCTGGTTCACTTGGCAACACTCATTTTATAATCTGAAATTTCCCTGCATTATATGCATATTAATTCCCTTTTTAAATTATTAGGATTTAATTTTGCAATCTAGATATTATAACTTTATACTGGCAACTACTTATACGTGATCATATTGATCCCCCAAAAAATGGTAATCAATATGAGTGTACCTGAGTCATTTAAGCGAATAATTCAAGTTGGAGGAAGATCCTTCTTAAGAGTTCCAAGGAATGTATGTTTTTCTTCAGCAGTCTGGAATCTACCATGACCAAATTTGGAACTCGTATCTATGAACTATAAACACAATTGTATATACGCGCATATAAGAAAATAACCTTTTAATATCGTGCACACGATGTATAAAATTTTAACAAACCTTAAGTGAAATCTTCTCCAGAGCAGAACGTTTCGTATGAGTTATTAAAGATTTTCTTAAAGTAAGAACACGCCTTTTAACACCAACACATGCACCCTTGATCATAACACTAATAAAAAGTAAATACAATTTATATCAATGGAAAATACTGCATTAATAAATTTACTTTAACATTATTACTTACAAGTCCTCGTTCACAAAACCATAATGAGGGAATCCACCTAATGGTGTAATCTGTTTCACTGTAAGATCGTATTCGGTTGATGCATTACTCTTGTCATCACCCTTTCCAATGCGATAAATCTTCTTGTTGACTTCAGTCCTGTGATGATATCCATTTTGACCAGCACGTGGAACAGAGTACATAACTCTATATTCATAAAATACAATGTAAAATACCAATTTTTGTTAAACCTTCTAGGAAATATAATTTTTGTATTACCTTGAAGGATGCCATGCTCCTATAAAAATATCATTAAAAGTTAACATGCTAATTAAAACAAATTAATCATTAAACTGCATTTTAAATATTGAAATATCATTTTACTTACCAATACAAGCGACCTTTCGTAAACCTTTATGTGTCTTACGAGGAAGTTTCTTTGTTCCCCAACGATGTGTCACGCCTTCGAATCCTTTACCCTTAGTGACTCCAATAACATCAATAAGCTCATCTTGCTCAAAAACAGATTTAATATCAACTGTTTTCTCAAATTGGCCATAGGCCCAGTCAACTTTTTGTTGGATATTACCACCATTGAGCTGAATTTCCATTAAGTGGGCTTTTTTCTGTCCTATTTTCACCTTTAGTATTTGAGTGTGTGCCAACACGCGAACAATTTGGCAATATTTTTTGATTCGATCAAGTTCTCTTCGAATATCTTTATCTCCTTCTGCATATTTCTTGGCATACTTCGTGAATGCCTTCTTCTTAGAACGATACCAATTTTTATAGAAACGGCGTTTGATCTCATCAGACAAATGTTGGGCCCAAACTGTGGTCAACGCACGGAGACCACGAGGTGTTTCCACATAGCCTACGACACCAACAATACACAGCGGAGGCGTTTCGATCACCGTAACCGCCTCAACAACCTCTTTTTTATGCATCTCTATTCAAAAAATTGTGTCTCATATTTAAAACTCGTCTATATTTTAGTTGGCAAATAAATACTCCAAGGGCCGAAGGTACTTACTTGAGCCAGGCCGGTCCACATCACGAACAACATGAGTCATACCCGCCTTATAACCAAGAAAGGCAGTTAAATGTACAGGTTTGGTGGGATCATCTTTTGGAAAAGACTTGACTTTACCACGATGTCGTCTCGCACGCTTACGTGGGAGAAAGCCCAAAGAGCCATGGCGAGGAGCCTCAAATTTACGATGAGACTATAACGATATAATAATTAGTCGACTTTTTTTAATGGATGTGTTTAATATGATACTCACCATGACGCTTTTGATTTGAGTGAAAAAAATTGATGAAATTTTATTTTTTATCAATCAAATTCAATCATTCTATTGGCTGATGGAGATCTCAATCCGACCTAAAAAATTTCGCTGCTAGATTAGATTGGTTTTTGCTATTAATTTAGGTTAGGAAGAGTTTTTCTAACACCAAAATTCCGTAAGGAAAACTTTTTGTTAATGCGCAGAAGGCGGTTTCATGGGTGAATGTTGAGTTATGACTATGGTTGAAGGGCATACCCTCAATAGTCCCTAGTTTAGGAACTCATACAGGGGATCCCCAAAATTCCGGGTCGGAATACCTCGGATTTAGCCCGGCATATAGTTAGCATTTAGTAATACAAGTTAACCATTTTGGGCCAAAATTATCAGCTGGGCAGCTTTACTTAATGAGTGAGCTATGGTTTCATTAGTAAAACTTTTAGTGATCTTGGGCAAAATTAGTTAATTCCGGCCCTGCCGATCATGATTCCGATGTATTCCGACCCGGAATTTTGGGGATCCCCCCTGTATGAGTTTAGTTTAGGGGATGTTAATCGGTCCCGTAGTAATTATCATCTAATAGTTTCTGTGGCCGATTAGAACCCGCCACCAAAATCAGCTTAAAATTGAGTATGACTTACCAAGATTATCTAATTAAAGTTTGTTTTTTTTAGGATTTTATAATTTATTACCGTATATTGTACTCTCTGTTATTTAAAAATTTTATCTATAAAACCATTTTTGAAGTTCTAATAAAATAATTATCCGTAAAATTTTGACACTTGCTTTATCTTAAACCTCAACTCTAACTTTAATATTAATAAAATTTTAATTTTTGTTTTTGTTTTGGTAAAAAGTTTTTTATCACATAAAATTGATAATCTTTATATAATAAATTAGAGGTGCCGTTAAACCCGTTTTACATGTCTTATGGTCATCTTATGCTAGTAAGTAATTATGTCAATAACTAGTATTGACGTTTAAGAGGATTTAGAATGATTTGCAATTATGAAAGAGATAAATGATTAAGTGTATATAAAGATACAAATAGACATTGATTTATTTAATAAAACTCTTAAGTTATTCATTTTTTTTTTTTTGGTGTTAAGGTGAGGCCTTGCTCATATCTTTATTAGTAATTTTAGTTGTACATATTAATATATCTTAAGTTATTCATATATAAAGACATGATTACTTTTTATTAATGAATAACAAGTGGAAGCATCATCATTCACTAATACGATGTTGGGATTATTTATATATGTTTATTAATATAGATCTGCACTAATCTTTAGTTCACTTGTTAATATTAATGGTTTTTTTTTTTTGTTAATGGTCATACTTGTGGTGATACTTTATTGACTTACATTGGGTTAGCTATTACAATTATTTTTACAGAGATGAGAGTACAGCTAGTCATGTATGCAACTTTTGGTTGCTTATTTAAGTAGTTCATTCTAAGGTTTTACACTAGTTGTCATACCTATAATCTACTAGGAGATTATTCATTTAAACTTTCTAATTATCTGCCTTGTCATATTGAAATCCTTAACTTATCTTTCATATATATCTAACCAGTATACTGTCTGAGCAGTATGGTTACCTACCTTTTTTGTACTAGTTTCTAGGTCATTACACATTTTAGAATATATCATCTACCAGTAAGGTGTAGAGGATTTCTTATTGTTAATTATCTACTTATTTTTAAAACATTAACATGAGTTATTCTTACAGAGTTCACCCAGACCTCAGCACTAACTTTACAGCATATCTCTAATACTTTTAGTATACTTCTGCTTTAAACTCAGACTTCCAATTCAGATAGTTCAGAAGGACTGTAACCTGTTCTTGATATATTGAGGCTGGTCTAATATTTTTTTTCTTTGGTCTAAAATTTGGCAGCCTGATTGGTGATACCTCTCACCTGAGGTTCTTACCTACCTGAATCCTTCACATTAGTATTTATTTCCTAGGTCTAGTCTTTACAATAGTATTGTTAAAGATTTGTATTACTTTTCTGTTCAGAATTTCTAAGTAGGTTCTGATTTCCTAGTTCTATAGATTTATACAGCCTAAGAACTTATTTTAGGTTTGCATTACCTGGTATCAGTTTGTATTTCTTTGTATAACAGGTTACACGGATGCCTCAAACCTGTCAGTCATACTAATGTGATCATAGTTACAGGTATCCAATCTCAACTGATCAACATAATACTGTTGTCGTAATATTATTTATATATTACATAGGTGATTATTCAAATTTTATTGTCAGTAGGTTTTGAACTCATAACCTATCATTTGGGAATATGACAACTTATATATTTTACTAAGTCACTACACTCTTGTTAATATTAATATTATATTAGTTAACAATATAATATATAAATAATAAAAAAGAGTGAATGTAAATATCAATTTAATTTATTAGATATTTTAATATCTAATATAGGTTTGTATAACTGTTAGGTATTAATTGAAGATCTTAGTTATGTAAGTTACTTTTTTTTTTTTTAAATATTAAGGTGAGTACGTGTGACCCAGGATTTTATTAATAGCATATTTGGCTAATGGTTGCATTACAAGCACAGGAAGCCTCCAGGA
>CAJVQA010010607.1:0-11273 GCA_910591915.1 Cetraspora pellucida | reverse complement strand
GTAAAAAAATTATTATTACAAAAGAAGAGATTAGTTTTGTCAGAAATTTTGGTTTCTGTAATGCTAGCAATAGATATATTATAGTTGAGACAATAATCTTGCCATGCTTCTTTTTTAGTAGGTTCATTGAATCCTCTAACATTGTATATAGCAATAGTTAGATTGAGATGATGTAAAGTTAGATTGGATGAAGAAGCTAAAGAAGAATTACAATTAAAAGTTGAAAAATGGGTGTCGAAGAATAAATCAGGTGAAATAAAAGTAGAATTAAAGGAGTTAGATCTGAGAAGAAGATTATAAAATATAGGAAGAAGATAAGGGGCAATAACAATATGATCTGACAAAAGAGTGTCATTGGGGAGATATATGTGGGTTTTATTATAAGATGAATTAACAGAGAATGTGATACTGGATACAATTTTGTTATTATTATATTTGCCAATATGTTGAATTATGGTTTGAATAGTTTGAACATGAGGAAGAAGTGGTAAGTGATAATAAAGAAGGAATTTGTTAAAACATGTATGAAAATCATAGGGGATTAAAGATGTTATAAATAATCTTTCAAAATTGTCTTCTACAAGGTCAATTACTATATGCTCGACTCTCACAGTTGTGCAAGGTACCATAGTCTGCTCTGTATGTTGGGTCTGACTGTTATTATCCTGGCCTTCCACATAAATAGACTTGTCCATCTGCCTATTTATTTCATTTTCCTTATTAACTACAGTAGTTGTTTCTTTTAATAAGGTGGTGGCTGCTTCAATGTTAATTGTAGAAGACAAAGAACTTAAAAAGGAGATTGTAAAAAGAGTGAGTCATGAATAGAGACTGGTTGGAAGTCAAGATTAAATTTTTTTGCTAAAAATTTCTCAGCTACAGGATAGGCAGTGTCATTGAAATATTTAACAATTTGTAAGTAAATAGATTTTTGATTTTTGACGACATCAAAGTAGGTAATGATTTGGACAAGAAATTTAGTATCAATAATGTTTTTTGTTAATAGGTTTATTGTCTCCTTCTTGGAAAGAGACTATATGTTGTGATTTTCTGCTACAGTTTGGTAATATAGTGAAAGATAGCAGTAAAAGTAGTAATTATGATGCTAGGATTAGGTATAACTTTGTTTTGTTTGCAGACAAAGTCTTCAGCTTCATCAGCCAACTTGTCCAGAACTTTGGTAGAAATAGGTTGGTCAAGTAAGATAGCATGTTCTTTGTTTTTGTGAAATAGTATAGTGTTGAAAGTAGGATGAATCCATGTTTCATCCTTTTTGGGTAGAAATGATAAGCAAGATTTGCTAAGTATGTCATTAAAAAGTTTGGTGCTATCATCGAATTTTTTGTTATTAAGGTATTGACATAATTTGTTGTCGCAAGTGAGGCAATAGAAATTTGTAACACAAGACACTTCTTTATGTCACTTATGAAGTGAATTAGGTTTTTGAAATATGTAGAATTCAGGAAGGTGCTTGGAAAGTTGAAGAATAAAGTGCTGACAGAATTGAATTCAGAGAAAAGTTTTAACTTTTTCTTTATCAATAGTAGAAGAAAATTGTCGACTATAAGGAGAGTAGTAGATTTCAAACCAAGAATTGAAGTGATCAAGGGAGTTTTTTAGAAAGGAAATACAGAATCTTTCAAGAAACAATATTTTTGGAATATTGAAAAAAAGCTTGATGTTAAATCTAGCATTTGATTGAATGGTAAAGTATTTTTGGTCAAGGTCAGTAGTTTGAGTAAAGAATTCAATTTTAAATCTTTTAGATCTAAGTATTAAATCTTCAGCAAATTTTTGATAATCTATTGATTGATAATTATTAGATAAAAAAAAATGAAATTGTGCAAGATTAAGACAAAGTTGAAGGCGATTGTGGGCAGTATATAGAGGAATAATAACTGGTAAGGCAAAGATTTCAAGATAATTGAATTTAGTAAAAAGAACAGTTATAAATTTAAGTAATAAGTTTTTAAGAGTAGATTCAAGTAAATTGAATAGGATAGTAGCACTTTTGTCGATGTTGGGGTTGCTACTGTAAATAAGATCAGTTAAAAATTCTGGTTATTGTCTAGCCATAATACGAATAATGTAATAGAATGAGGCCTTAAGTGCAGGTTTGGTAAAGGTAGCTGGTTTAATTTCTTTACCAAGATAAAAGTCATAGAGAAATTTTTTGAGAAAGATAAAGAGTTGAAGAGAAAATGTGGTCTGTAATTTTTTGTTAGGTTGCATTTCTTCAGTAATTAGAAAATTTGTAAGCCAGTCGTATGTAAGATTAGATTTTAGTTTGGCTACACTGGAGTAAGTTTGAAAAGAAGGTTTTTTAGAGGTATTGTCAAGTTGATTGGTATTACTAAAGTTGTTAGAATTTAAGTTGAAGTTGTCAGAAATATTAGTAATAGGAGGTTGATTAGAAATAGGATTAGTATGTGTAGTTGTAGCAAAGAAAGAATCAATAAGATCAGAAGTAATAGAGGAAGTTTGGTTGGAAAAATTAGTATTGGGATTAGTAGTTTGGTTAGATTCCATTAAGATGTTTTAAAAAATTTGAGTGAGATTTTTCTTGGTTTGAGAAGAACTAGCTTCATGCTGAGATAAGGCAGTCATACAGGTAAGATGGTAGACTTCATTGTTTTTAGTAATATATTTTTCAATAGGATAGTGATGCTCATTTCTCTTGGTACAACCAATTGGAATAGAGCATTTTGGGCAAGTATGGTAGTATACATTAGGTGTAGGAGATGGAGGAACATTGTTGGTAGAAGAAGAGATGTTGGATATAAGATCTTAACTTGTTTTGTTAAGTTTTTTTGAGTTGCTGTTGATATGAGCGATAATAAAATCAGTAGCTTGAATATAATTGGTATTGGTAGGTGAGATAAATTTGGTGTGATATTTGTCATAAAGGCAAGTAATTACAGAGATAGAAAAAGAAGTTTGAAAGAAATATGTAATCTTATGTGATCTAAGATTTTTTGTTAAGTAGAAAGTTGGTTGAATTTTTGGAGGAATTGGATGAGTCTTGTTGCCTTGTTCTTCTTCATAAAGAGTGATTCCAAAACTGTTAGAGAAGTTTTGGTAAAAGTAATCAAGGTCTGCACTATCAGGCTCTTGATGAGTTAATGTAGGCATTTTACAATATTTGTAGATTAGGTAGGAATAAGAAAAACAAAATTTATGACTTAGAAAATTTTACTAAGTAACAAATATAATTGTGAATATTAAATTTGCAAGGGTAGTAGATAAAAACAAGGGTTATAATGTGAAGGTGTCACTGGGGTAGTGCAAGAGTGTAACTAGATTGGTTGGGGTCACTACTGTGACTCAGGTACTGGACACAACTGTAATTTGTGATACAAATTACTGTGTAATATAAGTAAGAACCAAATATAGTAATAATAAATTGTGTTGAATGAATATCTATAAATAGGTTGATTACAGATATTGGTGTAAATTAATAATATATGGATTTGGAAATGATTGTATGATTATATAAAAAACATGTAAGAAAAAAAGGGGATGAGATAAGGACAAAAAGTAGAAAAAAAGTTTTGCAGGAAAGTAAATATTAAATTTAGTTGTAGTTTGACCAATATTGGGTCAAAAATCTTCGTTTAGAGCTTGTTTTGACTGGGTGACTGTGTACTATAACTTTAATTAAGAATATAGAACAGGTTAAGATAGTAGAAACTGTGAGATGATTAAAAGTTATAAACTGGAAGCCAAAGGCTGTCAGTACAATTTTCTCGATGAGTTTAAATTATTAAAGCTTAATATTTGCAGAATATATGTAAAGTGATATGCTGAACAAGTTTACTTAAGAGCCTAGAACAGGTTGTCTTAGTAAAATAAATAGTTATAAGTGTTTTTAGACAGATGAATTTTTTAGTTAATTTTTGTGCAATGGATTTGTAGAAAGAGTTTCTTTATTAGTACAGTCAGGGAATTTACCAAATTAGAAAATCGTATTCTAGAATGATCTACGAGTAGATTCTTAAATTTGATTGGCTCTCATGTGCCGTTTACTCCTCAAAAGTCACATGTTCAAAAAATTTTTTTTTTAATAATTATCAAAACCAAATAAGCTTTGAGTATATAGTTCAAGATGTCTAGTTTCCATCATCCCAAAGAATTCTTCATAGTAAACTTTTTGGGTAGAAATAAATGAGACACTAAAAATAGGTATTTATTTCATATAGAATGTTTAGATTCGTTGTCAGTTCATTTAAGATTACTTTAAAATTTTGTGTCAGTATTTCGAAGTTTTTAAGTTTATTTTATATATAGTAATGTTCATTTTTAATTTAGTTATAACTACATAAGGATATTGAAAACAGTTTGCGAAAAAACACACAAGATATTCAAAGTAGACTTAGTTATAATTTAATATATAAATTGTATTGTTTAATAATATATAAGGTGGTATTGTTCAATGATATAAACTATATATCGTATTAAATAATTGTAAAGACAGTAATAATTAAATAGAATGTAATTATTATTTAAAAATTTAGTAAAAAATAAAACTTTCACTAATAGCTTCGCTATTTGTATATGAAATTTTTTGATCAATTTGATTGGTTAACGTCATGTGTTGTAAAATCTAGAATCTACTGATCGACATCTTTATACTATAAAAGATGTGATCTTCAATGTCCATTTTTGGTAAATTCTCTGACTGTAGTAGAAATATAATAATTTTGTAAAAAAATATAATAACATAGTAAAGTAGATAAGTTGTTATTTTTCTAAGTATCAGATTAAAAATTCAAAACTTACTAACAATAAAAAATTTGAATATTTATTTATATTATTTCTTAAATTGTATTCTAATCAAATTTGTTTGAAAAATTAAATTATATTTAAATAAAATAATAATTTATTAATAATATAGAATATACTTTGCTTATAAAATATATCTTTAAAACCATATTTTATAAACTTTATTAAAAAAATTTTTTAAAATATTAATAAAAGATTTTATTTATCCTTTTATCAACTTTATTATACAAATAATCAACTATTTTATATCTCTTATTAAATCACTTTTTAACAATCTTCTTATTTCAAAATCTCTTCATCTACTTTAGGTCTCTTACAGCTTCTTTTAACTTTTGATTACTCTATATTAAACTACTATTCCTTCTACTTACCTGATAATTTAACCAACAAATCAAATGATCAAACAATTATTCAAATTAATTTTAAAGAAATTTTAGCTTTAATCAATATATATAATTCTATTTCCTTTCAACTATCTTCTTTATTATAACTACAAATAATTTTATCATCCTATGATGCTCAACTTATCTAATAATTTATTCATTTATCAATATATTAAAAATAATTAAATAATCTTAACTATCTTATTTTCTAACTCAATACAAATAAACTACATTTTTATACTAATGGATCAATTAAAAATCTTTAAACTTCAGATGTAAAATCTGATAAGATGGATTTGCAAATATAATATATCAATAAAATTTAATACAGTTATACAATCTTATTCTAACTTAACTTGCACTAAACTTAAAGTAATTCTTTATCTTCTATTTGCAGCTTCATTTAATACTTCTTTAAATATCTATATCAATAACACAACTGCTATTAAAAATCTTGAACAACCTATTATTTTCAAATCTATACAAACTAAAAACTAGAATATCATTTACTATATTAATTATTTTAAACATCTTAAAAACATTACTACTATTTTTCATAAAGTTAAATCACATTTTACAGACTTATTTCACAACCAAGCAGATTCACTTACTAAACAAAGAACTTTAAAATCTATTATTAAGCTTAATATTTTAAAATTTAATACTTCAAATTACTTCTTATAGAAAAATCTTCTAATTTCTTTTAAAGTTTACACCTTTATTAAAAACATTATAACTATTCAAGAAATTGCCAAATGGTCAAATTTAAAATTCTTTCAAAATATTACCAATATTAAATAGACTCTTCTATTTAAAATTATCTCTTCTCTTAAAAATAACTTACAAAAATACTTCTTTTATATTAAAATTCTCACCAATAACTTATCTACTATGCAAAACCTTAATATTCACTATTCTTACCTTTATACTACATCTTATTGCTCCTGCTATACAAATATTAAAGATACTCTTTACTTATTCTCATGTTTTAACAATATTACAAATATTCTACAATTACTCAAAAACATTATATATAATACTCTTCAATTACTCCAAATTACTAATACACCTTAACATCTCTATTAAATATCCTTCTAAATTTTACACTTTACTTCTCAAATCCTCAATACAAATATATTTTATATACTATTACTAGAACTTATTTTACTACTATAAATAAGAATATCAAAACACTCATCAATAAACAAACAGATACTTTTCTATTTCATCTTTTAAATAATCTATTTAACTAATATCATCAAGATCTTTGGTCTATCTGTAATATATATTAATACTAATAGAAAAACTCTTGCAACATTACATCAAAGTCTAAACATACCAAAATTAGTCTATCATTTCTACTTTTTTTTTAGTATTACTGCCTCAGTTTGTTAAATAACAATAATAAATATACTATAATAAAAATAAGTACATTACATATTGTCAAATAAATAACCCACTGTTATAAAACAGTCAGTCAAATGATTAATAAATTAACTGTATCATTTTCTAACTAAAAAGTTCAGTTTTAGTAACTCAAACTCAAATATAAACATTTATTAGTAAAATTAATTCATTGTATTAAGTTGACTCACTACAACTGCTTCTAAGTATCAAATAAATTGACATATCTTAATGTTAAATAATTGATACATTTTTGAATAAAAATATAAAAAGAATTGATTTTTACTTGAGTCAAATTAGATTCTAATCTCAAACCTAAGAACAAAGACTTTATGAGCAGTTCTTATAGAAATTATATTTTTTGTCTAAAGAATAGTATAATTTTATTAATAATTTATACAAAATTTTACTAAGTTAAATAAAGTTATAGTCTTAATAAAAATTGTTTAGTATTATCAGAAGTACTATAATCTATATTTTTATAATTATTACTTTAAAACTCATTGAGTAATAATGATTTTTCTCTTAAAAAACATACAAATTTTTTTAAAAATATTAAAAGTAATCAGCTACAGATTAATTATTAGTATTCTAAACCTATTTTATGCTAATAATAAAAAATGTTAAGCATGTTTTCATCTATAGTATATAAATTTTTAGATTTTTTAAGTTAATATTTATTAAAATATTAATATTTTTTTGTTTTATTTTATAAACAAAATTTTGTCTTTAATGAAATAATAACTGATTGAGGTTATCATTTTTTATTTTACTTCTAAACCTTATATTGCATATTAAAATAATTGATTTTGAAGTGTGGCAACCTAGAGAAGTAGATAGATTGTCAACCCTTAAGTGGCAGGTCTAAGGTTCAATTCCTATGGATGACAAATTTTGGAAATTATACCTGTGTTATGGTAACTGTTTCTTGCTGATCAGTTGGGGTTTGGGCATCTGTAATCTTAGGTACATCAAGTTGGGTCCCACCTAACATTGAGAGCTCAGGGCATCTATGCGAAGTGTAATGTTACATGGTATATGTACATAGAGAAATGTAAAACTGGTATTATATAAGGCCTCGGGCAAACCCATGATAAGACCACTGGGTGTAGAAGGCTAAGAAACTGAAGAGTCAGAAACTCACTTAGAAATTTCGAGTAAAAAGATAGCACAAACTTTCAATGGTGCCATTGGACTGATGGAAGCCTATGAAACACCTTCATAGGAACTGTCAGATAAACTGGATAACAAAGATGTATAGAGAAGCATATGACCAACCAGGTTGCCAGAATCGCTGAAGAAAAAGGATACATAAGTATACTATACTGGGCCATCTGGATTGGAAGTCTGAGAAGTCAATTAGTTTCAAGTTGCAGCTAGTAGAGGATGATAGAAAAGAAGTCAGAAAGATGGGTACCAGGGTTTAGGTGAACTTTACAAGAGTAATAGTAGTTTAAGGAGTAAACCTGACTGTAAGTGTTGGTCTTGGCCATAGCATCAAACCAGATTAGTGGTAAAAGAAAATACAGCTTGCTCTGGTAGGTTTACCTTAAGGATAAAAATAGTCTAAGGATTATAGTCCTATAGTCAAATGTGAATAGATTCAGGTCTGTAACCTGGTAAAATTAATACTAGGATTAGATCAGAGGGTTTAAATAAAACACCTAAGCAGGGGTTTAGATATGGCAACTAGTGGAGAACCCTTGGGCAGACTCCTTAAATAGGTAATATAGAAAGTTACATATATAGCTAGTTGTATGCTTGTCTAATAGTTCATTATAGATATGTCTATATAAAACATGTACTTGCTATAAGTATTAATAAAAAGTTCAGACCAAAAAGGTCACCTTAATACTGAAAAAAAAAAAATTAAAATAATTGATAAAATAATTGTTTAAAATTTTTTTCTGAAAATTTGAGCTTATTTCATTAATAATTTATGAAGATATAGTATTTTTTTGTTCAATAACTACTGATAAATTTTTTTCTTTAAAGTTTATAGGAATATTTTTGTTAATTTGACTATTTTACTTAAAGAAAATATACTATATAATACTAATGAAATTGGTACAGATGATATTCAAGAATTCAAATATTAAATTTTAAGTCAGACAGATCGATATTCACAAAATTAGGTCAATTATTGATAAAATAATTTTCTTCTTATCTTTGCAAATTATTTCTTTTAAAATTGTCATCACATGAATTTTTATATTTTATACAAACTTTTACTAAGCTAAACAATTGTATATTATTAATAAAAATATAGAACACATCAAAAAATATATAGTTTCATAATATAATTTTATATATTTTTCTAATAAAATTTTGAGTTATTTATAATTTTTTAAATATGATTTTTTAAAAATTATAATCTAATAAGTGTTTCTTTGTATCTACTAAATTTTTATTTATGTAAATTTAAAAATGTCAAAAAAGTTAGCAATTAATTCAGAAATAAGATTTCATAGATTTAATTTTACTTTATATGAAAGACTTGATACTTTTAATTAATATATTAAAAACTTTTTTAAAACTAAAGAATGTCTATTTCAATTATTAAAATTTCAATTTGAAATAAATCATTATTTTTTAGAATCTAGATATTATTATGCTTAAGGATTTGTTAAAGCTAAATCTGAAAAACAACTATGTGTTAATGAATATAATATTAAAACAAAAAAAAAGTCTGGTTTAAAGTTACTTTTTGATGCAAATTCTTATTTCAATTTTGCTAATAGAACAGATAATGATTGTTTAGCTTATATTGAAAAAGTTATAACAGATACAAACTTCTAGAACATAATTCTTATTCTAAAAAAGATCAAAAATGTAAATGTGATTATAAAAATTTTTTAAAATTTTGTGATTATTACAATAACTCTTGTTTAAGACCTTATATTCAAATTGATAAAGATTCCAAATTGCTAGTTCTTTTACATTTATTTTTGATGATTTTAAATTTAATAGTGAAAATAATTCTGATGATTTTTATAAAGAAACTGTAATAAATGAAGTTTTAGATAAAACAGATGTTGATAAAGTAATTGTTAAATATGTATCTAAAATGCAATATTGGGCTAATACACTACAAGGTTTATAAGAAATTGAAAAAGCTAAAAACAAACAAATAAATAATCTATTATGAAATATTAAAAAATTCCAGAACTATGTATAATTTATATCTATAGACTACAGAGCACAAGAAAGTTAACTTTATATAAAGATTTATTTTCTGAAATGTATCAAAAAAAACAAATAGAGGAGTGTGGCGACCTAGTAAAGTAGATAGGTTGTCAACTCCCAAGTGGCAGGTCTAGAGTTCAAATCTCAGTGATGGTAAAAATTTGCAATTCTTTCTATGTTATGGCTAACTGTCTTTTGTGATTGGTTGGGATAGAATACCTATAACCCATGTCATACCAGCATGACTAAAAGGTCCAAGGCACTCATACAACATTGTATGAGGGAACACAAACTGGTATTGGGCAGTGTGAATCCAAGATAAGTCCTTAGGCTGTGTAAATCAAATGAACTAGGTAAGAAGATGGAAGCCTACTTGGAAGACCTGAGTAGAGAGATAACCCGAACCTTTGATGGTGCTACTGTAAAGACTAAACTTATGAAATGAAACTAGAACTTGTGAAACCAGACAAATGTGCTGGTCTTTGAGAAGGAACTGAATGAACCAATCAGGTCACTAAAATTTCTGGGTTCTGAAGAAAAAGGGCACATGCTGCCAAGCATGTGAACCAAAGGTGTATAGTTTTGACCTACCTTTCCAGGCTATCTGAAATGGCAGCTTGGTGAAACTTAAATTGAATATCAAAGTAGTAAGAATATGTTATGAAGTCTGTACCTGGGTTGGGGTAAACTTTACAAAGGCATAGTGGTTTAATGGTACACCCTGATCGCCAGTGTTGGTTTCAGCCATAGCGATACCAGGTCAGCTGTAAGAATGGGATACAGAAGATTCTGGAAGGTTTAGTACAAGGTCAAAGGTTTCCCATATAAGTAAACTGCTTTAAAGACTTAGTGACCATGGCATATTTGAACTGGTATCGACCAGAGCATCTTGGTAGGTGTAGGTAGGTGGGTGGATATGCGAACAGAGTGGTTAAATAGGGAACCTACAAGTGGGTTTCAGGTATAGCAGCTAGTGTAGAACCTTTGAGTAAACTACTTAAATTAGACAATGACTAAAGTTGTATGAGTGGCTAGTTGTACATTCTTTTCATAGTTGCCCTCTGTGGTTGTAATGCAACTATTAGCTGAATATACTATCAATAAAATTCTGGGTCACAAGTACTCACCTTAATATTTAAAAAAAAAAAAAAAAAAAGAACAAATAGAGTTTTGGCCAAATTATAATACAGATGATGCTAATTTTAACAGAGATATTGCAATTTTATTAGATAATTTTTATGGATATTTAGGATAGACAAATCTTTTAAAATTAATAAACAGAACACAATATAAAATGAATGTAAAGTATGATAAAACTAATATTGTTGCAATATGCACGTACGAATTCTGTGCCAGGTTATGACGATCATTTATCATATGATAGTATTCGGGTACACAAAATGTGATTGCAATATTTGTGAAACAATTCTATTGTTATCCAGAGAAGTCACGTGCCACGTGACTACGGCTACTACAAATTAGAGTAACCTGGCCCACTCGGGCTATTTCGGCTACGTA
>CAJVQA010010606.1:0-11273 GCA_910591915.1 Cetraspora pellucida | reverse complement strand
TGGGTCTGCTTTCTTTTTCTTTAAGTTATTAAAATAGGTTTTCTAAGTTAGTTCTTGCTCACTGCTAATATTTTGGTCTTGTCTGTTTTTGGAAAAAAGAATTAGCGAATATAAAATATATTTATAATATATTTATAATATATTTATAAAATTTATATATATATAAACTATAATAAACTATATAATAATTTTGCTATATAATAATAATATAATAATTATATCATAAATATATTTAGCAAAATTTGAAGTTTCTGCAAAGTTCACTATATTTTATTATAATCACTATTTTCACTTTTTTTTATATTTATTTATTATCATTTATTTACTCTTTTTCTTTATATTTATTTTTTAAGCTTTTTCTATTTTTTAAAATGCATTGGCATTGTAAGCATTGTAATCAGGAATTTTCAAAATCATTCACTCTAATTCAACATATATCTCAAAGTCACTCTTATCTTACAGAAATATCAAATCAAGCTATTTCTTCTAAACAATTAGAGGATAATATTTGGTAACTTCCAAAATGCAGCACTTCTGAATATGATTCTAATAAATTTATAATTTACAGTATAAAATATTTATTATTATTATAAGTTATAATATATAATTAATAATATATATTATTTAGAATAAAGATATATTAGCATTATCTTATTTCAATATAGAAATAGAGCCTCTTTCAGCAAATGTAGAATGTAATGCTGATGACTATAAGAGAGCAAATGCATCTTTTTTGGTAGAATGTAATCCTAAAGACTATAAAAAAGCTTTGTTCAATAATGCTTTTTATAACATAAAACAACCACCAAATATTAAATAGCCTAATGAAGCTTATCATGAATTTATAAAGATAGTTCATAAGCATCAACTGTCTAATTTCACTGGCAATGCTATTATAAACTTTTTCAATAAATTTTCCAACTTGGACACTTCATCATTATCTTGTCAACTAGAATTGAAAAGGAACTTTTAGATAATTCTACAATCCCTTACATAAAGTTTAAAGAACTTCTAATTATAACATTTCAAAATGTTGTATATAGTTTTTCTTATTGATTAGTAATTAATACAATAAAATCATTAATAATGATTGATAGTATTAACTAGTTATTGGTGCTTGGCTATAAAGATAAATAGGAAGTTATAAATAGCAAAGAATATCATATATTTGGAAAGCAGTATAATAGTACTAGTAGAAGTAAGAAAATTTAAAGTTATTTACTGAACAACAATTATTATTAATTATACTTTATTTTGATGCAACAAACCTTGATCATATAGGAAAATTCTCTGAACATTTAATATTCTTGTCACTTGGTAACATCACTAACTACCAAAAAAATAAACCAGAATTTAAAGCTTTAATTAGATACTTTTCAATTCTAAAAGCCATGGATTCTAAAACAAAAAATTCTGATAAATTTTGAAAATTACAAAAGAAAGTCTTTCAGAAGTGCATGTAGATTCTTCTTCAGCCTATAGTAGAAGAACCAAAGCTTCACTTTGTTGTTCATAATAATATAGTTACCTTCATTCCTCAAATTTTAATGATTATAGCTGATTTAGCTAAAGCTAATAAAATAACAAATGTTTATCAATCATCTTCTTTAAGAAGACCATATCATTCATGTTTAGTATTAAGAAATAATTTGAATAATGTAAATTTAAATAATGTTTCACTTAGAACCCTATATAATATGTGAGAAGTGATTAATAGCAATAATAATCATTACTATTTAATTTATTCTAAAAAAAATACATTTTGGAAGATAAGGTATATAATTTTTATTTTTTTATTTTATTTTTTTTTATTTATGATATAGGCTTGGTGCTGAAAAAAAAGTCAAATTTGACAAAAAAATAATATTCACAAAAAATTAATTATCTTACTAATTATCGATTATAATTGCATTATTCAGTATCATTCTTATTACTATAATAAATTATAAATTTTTAGGAACTTTAATATATACAAAGCTATTGTTTCTAATCAAATACATATTTTGGATCTTGGTTTCTTTAACTATATGCTAGATTTTACCAAACAACTTCTATACAAACAGTGTGAAAGCCATGTAATGCAAACCTTTGAGCAACTACTAATGTTGGTTTCTAGATTTTAGGGCCTTAAAATAATGAATATATTTGAAATAATATGTATGACAGCTGATAAACTAAGAAATATAATGAAAATAATAATTTTTACACTAGATAATCTATATGATAATTATAAAGAAAAGTCATCAGTTAGTAATAAGCAGTTATGTCAAGTTTATTATAAATTTCTTCAAATGTACATTGCCTCTCAAGAAAATTTATTTAATAATGATTCATATAATCAGCTTTAGATATAAAACAAATACCAATTTTTTATATAATTGCAATAACTAACAATTAATTTTATAGACATACATTATAGATTGGGTCTAAGCATTTATTGAAATTTTTTTAAATATTCTAAAAGTAGTCTCCAACTTCTGAAACTTTATGCTTGATGCCATCATTTAATATCTGCAATTAAAGAATTTGGATCAGTAAACAGTATGACCACAGAAATCTATGAAACACTTTATAAAAATTATGTCAAAAAGCCTTATCAAATGTCAAATAAGAAAGAATATATGAAACAAATAATAAAACTAATAAGTTTTAAATATTAAATGAGTTTGTCTTTGGCAAAACTTAAATATAATCATTATATATTATTAATAATTAATGTCAAAAATTATATAACAAAAGTTGACTGGAAAAAAAGCTTTCAAGAAAAATTAAAGAACCAAAGGATTTGGAAAGTATTTGTAAATAATAACCTTAAAAGACTTGAATAATTTTCTTCAAAAAATAAAGATAATATTGATTCTATACAAATAGAAGGATTTCAAAATTTGCTAACTGGCCTTAATGAATTTTTTGAAGAAGAATCAACAATGTCTGTTCATGATGACTTATAGATAAAAGTTTTTTATTTAGCAGCTTTAGAAAGTACTGATATTATTCATGCATTCTCAAGTTATCATAGCAAACCAATGTTTTCTAATATTATCATTAATGCTAAAGATGATATAAATTGGTATAGTTTGGTAAAAAATAATTATAATTTTATTTGATAAGTATATTATATTAATGATATATTGCATTAATATATATAAAATAACATAATAATAATGAAAGTGAAACTAATCATGAAGTTAGAAAATATCTCATTATCTAACTTCATAAGTAATAATATGCTAAAATAATAATTATCAATTATAATATATTGCTAATACTCAAATTTTACTAAGCGACAAGCAGAGAACAATTTGAATTCACTCTTGTTCAGTGATATAAAGAAGAAAGTAAATTGTAGAAATGCTCTAAACTAAAATCAGTTAAACATTATAGTTGTATTCCTATAGAAAGTATAGATAAAACTGTTTATATAGTTCCAAAATTTGATAAAATAAATATTAGTAAACAGTTTTATGTTTTAATATATACTTGCATTGCATATATATCAAATATATATTACATTTATTATATATATGCTATCTGCTTTAATCATTACAGATTAATTTAAACTGATTAATGATAATCAATTATTTGATATATAATGAAATATATCATAGTTCAATATTTATTGAACAATGATATATATTGGTATATAATGAATTAATCAATATATATTGATATTTTTTAATCAATATATATCAATTTATTGCTACATATCAATTTATATCTTTTTAAAAAATTTTTTGATGAAGTTAAGAAGCTTGTTGGATCCAGTTAATTATTTTATTTTGAGTTTGATTGTGAATAGAAGTATTAGTTGATGACAGGTATACTGAAATGATATAAAGCTTGATATTACTTTTAAAAAAATATTAAGCACTATGACACCTTCAGGATAAATGTAAACACTGTGAATATGAGGTTTAAGATGTTTGCAAATTATAATAGCAGTGCCTTTTATAGAGGTAGAAGAGTCAGACCAGTAGTAAGTAAAGAAGTTGTTGCAAAAAAAAATATTAAATTTGTTAGAGATTTTTGTTTCTGTGATGCTTGCAATAGATATGTTATAATTAAAGCAATAATTCTGTTATGCTTCTCTCTTAGTAGATTCATTAAAGCCTTTAATATTATATGTAACAATAGTTAGGTTAAGATAATATAGAGTTGAATTTGATGAAGGTAAGAAAGAATTACAATTAGAGGTTGAAAAATGGTTGTTAAAAATAAATCAGATAAAATAGAAATATGATTAAAAAAGTTAGATTTGAGAGAAGAATTATAGAATATAAGAAGAAAATATAGAGTAATAACAATATGATCTGGTAAAAGAGTATCATTAGAAAGATATATATAAGTTTCATTATAAGATGAATTAACAAAAAATGTGATAATAAATACAGTTTTGTTGTTATTATATTTATCAATATGTTGAATTAAAGTTTGAATAGTTTGACTATAGAAGAGAAGTAGTAAATTGTAATAAAGAAAAAATTGGTTAAAGTATATATAAAAATCATAAATGATTAAAAATATTGTAAATGATCTTTTAAAATTGTCTTTTACAGAGTTAATTACTATATGCTCAGCTCTCACAGCTGTGCAAGATACTATAGTTTGCCCTGTATATTGGATCTGACTATCATTATTCTAGTCTTTTATATAAATAGGCTTGTCCATCTGCCTACTTATCTTATTTTTCTTACCAACTACAATGGATGTGTCTTTTAGTAAGGTGGTGGCTGCTTTAATGTTGGTTATAAAAGACAAAGAACTTAAAAAGAAGATTGTAAAAAAAGTGAGTCTAAAATAGAAACAGATTAGAAGTTAAGATTAAATTTTTTTGATAAAATTTTTCTACTGCTAGATAGGCAGTATCATTAAAATATTTTACAATTTGTAGATATGTTGGCTTTTGGTTTTTGATAATATTAAAGTATGTAATAATTTGAGTAAGAAATTTAGTATTAATAATGTTTTTTGTAAATAAGTTAATAGCCTTCTTCTTGGACAAAGACTGTATATTATAATTTTCAATAGCAGTTTGGTAATAGAAAGAAAGGTAACAATAGAAGTAATAATTATAGCATTTAGGATTAGTTTTTACTTTGTTTTGTTTACAAACAAAGTTTTTAGCTTAATTAGCTAGTTTGTTTAAAGCTTTAGTAAGAATAAATTGGTTAAGTAAGCAGCATGTTCTTTATTTTTGTAAAATAATGAAGAGTTAAGAGTTAGATTAATCCAAGTTTCATCATTTTAAGAAAAGAATAATTGGCAAGATTTAGTTAGAATATCATTAAAAACTTGATGCTGTTATAAAATTTTTTATTATCAAAATATTGACATTCTTTATTGCTACAAATAAAACAATAAAAGTTAGCAACATGAAATGCTTTTTTACATTACTTCTGAAGTAAGTTAGATTTTTTAAAACTATAAGTTTTAGGAAAGTGTTTAGAGAGTTAAAGAATAAAATGCCAACAGAATTGAATTCTAAGAGAGGTGCAAACTTTTTCTTTATTAATATTAGAAGAAAATTGTTTACTATAAGAAGGTAGTAGATATCAAACCAGTAGTTAAAATAATCAAAAGAATTTTTTAGTAAAGAAATACAAAATTTTTCAAGAAAAAGAATTTTGAAAATATTAAAGAAAAGTTTGATATTAAATTTAGCATCTGACTGAATAGTGTAATATTTTTGTTTAAGGTCAGTAGTTTGTATAAAAGATTCAATTTTAAATCTTTTGGGTCTAAGCTGAAGGTCTTTAGCAAATTTTTGATAATCAATAGATTGGTAGTTATTAGATAAAAAAAGATAAAGATGTATAAGATTAAGACAGAGTTAAAGGTAATTGTGAGCTATATATAAAGGAATAGTAACTGATAAAGCAAAGATTTTAAGATAATTAAGTTTAGTAAATAGGATAGTTGTAAATTTAAGGATAAGGTTTTTGAGAATAGATTTATAAAAATCGAAAGGAATAGTAGCACTTTTGTTAATAGTAGGATTGCTGTTGTAAATAAGATTACTTAAAAATTCAGGCCATTGTCTAGCCATAATATGAATAATATAATAGAATGAAGCTTTAAATGTGAGTTAAGTTGCATTAGCTGGCTTGATTTCTTTACTAAGATAAAAATATAGAGAAATTTTTTAAGAAATAAAAAAAGTTGAAGAGAGAATGAAGTTTGTAGTTTTTTATTAGATTATAGTTCTTTAGTAATTGGAAAATTTGCAATCTTCTCTCTACTACTACATTATGTTCTAGATGTCATCTTAATTCTAATACAATTGCCAACAAATGCACTATCTTTATTCCTACAAACCTGACTACAAAACTACTCTGCTATATTAACTCTAACAAAACTCTTAAGCTATATGCCAACTTTCTTGATATTGCATACTCTGTAGCTATTCAACATCCTTTATATATTCCACCTCCTTCTTTACTAATAATTAACTTACAACAATTATCTTACATTTTTTAGTCTAACTAACTTACTGATAGCTTACAGGCTATTGCTAATTCTAATCATGACCTAACTACTATTTCATTTTATACTAATAGTTCTGTTATTGAGCTTGGTACCTTTCAATGTTCTATAAACATAGGTTGGGTTCAAGTTAATAATTTTGCAACTATTTATTTATTTCAGTCACAAGTCAAACTCTGGTTATGCTTCTTTAAAGCTAAAATTTTTGCTATTCTTTTAGCAATTGGAACTGCTTCTAGAAACTGTTCTGTTCATATGTTTACAATCTCACAATCTGTTATCTTCAAATATTATAATATCTGCTTATCAGCATCCAAACTTTCTTATACTTATATTTTATATTTCTCTATTTGGCAAACTTTTATTAACTTCATTAGCTTACTTTTCACAAAGTTACTGCATACTAAGATAACCCATTTAACAACCTTGCTAACCAATTTGCTCATAGTTACCAAATACTACCTATTTTAACATTCTTAACTAACAACCCTTACAATCCTACCTATATTTCATTTATTGACCAATTTTCTATTGAGATTTCTATTTAACACTTCATTTGTACTATTTGTCAAGCTTACATCATAACACTTTGGACATCTCAACATCATTTCTAACAATAGTTCATCATTGTTTCTAATATCAACTGAGAAGCCACTTGACTTTATATTAATAATAATCAAAATGTTTCTAACTTTGCTTATAGTTTTCATTTCTTTACTCTAAAAACCTTTCATATTAAAATTCTCTTGAATAAACTACCTGTTCCTTATATTTTTTACAAATATAATTCCTCCTACTCTTCTTTCTGTCACCAATATAATCAAACTAGCTCTTTATTATACTGGACTCTTTGTTCTTTTACCCATACAATTTATTACTTAATCTCTAATTCTCTTAATTGCATCTTAAATGCTACTGTTCTTAACATGTTCACCAATCTTGTTTCTAATTTACATCAAGAAATTCTCACACTTAATAGCTATAAATTGTATAACTCTTCATATATGCCATTCTTTATTTTATTCTATCTGGTTTAGTTCCTATTGACCTTATTTTTACTATTCATAATACTTCTATTTTCTACTATATAGCTACTTTTCTTTCTATTAAATTTCTTCTTTACTTAAACCAACAAATATACAAACAAATATGGATTTCATATTGCATTACATATTCTGCATAGTCTCAAAATACACTTACTATAAATTTAACTCTAGTTCTTCTTCTAGTCTACCCCTTATCTCAGTATCTTAAATTATTATCAAAATTGATCTTTGGATTATTTAATAGATTAAATATCATATCCCTCTTTCTTATATTATTACTAACACCCAAATCTAGGTGAGCCTTGATCACTCTTGTAGGTTTAGATCACAGATTATATGTCTGAATCTTTATTCTTTATATGTAATTTAAAAGCAAGCTTTTTTTATAAAAACTTCAATTGAATTTCAATAAAATTAAAGGCAACGTCTCATTGTTAATATTTAAAAAAAAAAAAATTTGCAATCTAGTCATATGTAGAATTGGATTTTGGCTTAAGAATACTAGAATAAGATTGAGAAAGAGGTTTGTTAGAAGTATTTTTAAGTTGGTTAGTATTGTTAGAATTGTTAAGATTCAGATTTAAAATATTAAGATTGCTAATAATAAGATATTGGTTAGAAATAGAATTAGTGTTAATAATTATAGAAAAGAAAGAATTAATAAAATCAGAAGAAGTTAAGATTTGGTATAAGGAGGTAGTAAGAGAATTGATAGTTTGAAAAAATTCATGTAAAATAATTTTGAATGGTTTGAGTAAGGTTTTTTTTAGTTTGAGATAAACTAGCTTCATATTAAAATAAGGCAATTATATAAATAAGATAATAAACTTCATTATTTTTAGAAATATATTTTTTAGTAGAGTAATGATGCTTATTTCTTTTGGTATAACCAATTGAAAGAAAGCATTTAGGACAAGTATGGTAATATATATTTAGTATAGAAAATAGTAGGATACTATTGATAGAAGAAGAAAAATTAGTCATAAGTTGTTGGATTGTTCTGTTGATTTTTTTTTGAGTTGCTATTAATATAAGTAGCTATAAATTCAGTAGCTTGGATATAATTAGTATTTGAAGTTGAGATAAATTTGGTATAGTATTTGTCACAGAAACAAGTAATTATAAAAGTAAAAATAGGAACTTAAAAGAAATAAGTAATCTTATTTAATTTAAGATATTTTGTTAAACAAATAGTAGATGAAATTGGATGAGCCTTGTTATTGTTTTCTTCTTTATAGAAGGCAATTCCAAAACTATTAGAAAAGTTTTGATAGAAATAATTAAGATCTACTGTATTAAGTTTTTGTTAATTTAAAGTAGAAATTATTAAGTAATAACAAGTTGAATAAAAATTTTCTTAAAGACTTAAAGTTTTTTTTAAATTGACTTAGAAATATTTTCTAAATAGAGAATATAGTTGTAAATAATTAATTTTATAAGGTTACTGATGAGTGTAAGAGTAATAGTTTAAAAATGTCACAGTGATAACACTAAGATGTAACAAAAATAATAGAGTTACTAATGTGACTCAGGTATTAAACACAGATAGGATTTGCAATACAAATTACTATATAATGCTAGTAAGGGCTAATATGAAAATAATTGATTGTATGAATGGATTTCTATTAATGGATAGGTTACAAAATGTTGATGTAAATTAATAAAATATAGATTAAAAAATGATTATATGATTACATAAAAACATATAAAAGAAAAAAAAGATAAGATGAGAACAAAAAATAGAAAAAAGTTTTGTAAAAGAGTAAATGTTAAAATTTAGTTGTAGTTGGTCAATATTGAGTCAAAAATCTTCATTTAGAGCTTGTTTTAATTAGGTAAATATGTACTTCAACTTTATTTAAAAATATTGAACAAGTAAGATAATAGAAACTGCAAGATAATTAAAAGTTATAAACTGAAGACCAAAGGCTGTCAATACAGGTTTTTCGATGAGTTTGAAATATAAAAGCTTAATATTTGCAGACTTTATATAAAATAATGAGCTGAACAAGTTTACTTAAGAGCCCAAGACAGAGTTTCTTAGTAAAATAAATAGTTATAAGTATTTTTTAATGAATGAATTTTTAATTAAGTTTTGTGTAATGGATTTGTAGAAAGAGTTTTTTTATTTTTTTTTACATAAAACTTTATCAAAATATTTGAACTTTATATATATTAGTAAACTTATCAATATACAAAAAATATTAAATATAATTAAAGATAAATTGTAAAATTACTCTATTTATTTATTTATTTAAAGTAATTATATTATATTAACAACTTTAGCAAGTTAATCTATTGTTTCTAATAAAATTTTGATTTGTATATATTATTATACTTATAGTACTTAAAATTATAATTTTTTAATAAGAAAATTGTATAACATATTTATACTAAAGACACCAATCACCTAACTTTTTCTATAAATCACTAAAACTAACTTTTTTCTAACAAACAATTCAACTTTTCTTAATATTTTACTAAACTAACAGCTTTGAAACTTTAATTAAAATTTTTTTTACAATTTTCTGTTCTAAAACAATACAAATTTATTTATATTTAATATTTTGATACAACAAATTCTCACATTTTAATAAAATTATCTTAATTTATATTCTTTTTAATTATCTTTAATTTATATTTAATTAAACTCTTTTACTTTCAAATAAACTAAGTATACTAAACTTTTTGTTTTCAACTATACTAATTTTACTAAATTCTAACTATTATATTATATACAAACTAATGTTTTCTAAAAAATATACTTTCTTAATTTTCATTGAATTTTACTAAGCAAACTTATTTTTTCTCATTAAACAAAAATATTTAACTTATTGAGATAATTATTTCAATATAAATTTCATCTTTAGCAAACTAAAACTTATTAAATTATTAATATTTTTCTTTAAACTTCTATTTAAACTTTTTTTTAAAATTCTATTAGTCAATTTCAAAAAATTTATAAAGGTGTCCCAGAAATTTCACTTTTTACTAGTCTTAAAAATATCTAAATACTTAATATTTTTTTAAATTTTCTCAAAAGAAACCTGAAAATTTTACTGGCTCTTTGAAAAATTTACTGCTAATTTTGAAAAACTCAATTTTTCACTTAATTCTTATCTTTTTCATTTGCTTATTTTTGTTATCTATATTATAAAACACTCTACTCATATTATAAATTACTAAAAAATCTTTTTTATATCTCTTTTCTAAACTATTTACAACTTTTAAACACCTTTTTATCTTTATTATTATTTATAATTCTAAAATAAATCTACAAATTATAACCCAACAAATTACTTTTTAAACTGGTTCAAAAACTATTTTATCTAAGAAAACTCTTCTTTATCTATATTTATAAGATCTGAAATTTAAACATTAGATTTCTTAAAACTAATCTTTAAAAATTTCTATTTCAGTTTTATTATTAATTTTATATCAATTAACAAACCTACTGTTAAACTAATTTTAGCTTATTAATTTAAACTATAACAACTAAAAAACCTAAATTTATTATAGATACAATTTAAACAAAAACTTATATATTATCAAAACAACTAAAATACCTTTCAAAATTCTTTTCAATACAACAAAAAACAGGATTACTAAATTTATTTATATTCTTTTTCATAAAACAAATTACTTTTTTTTTTTTTAATTGTTAAGGTGAGGTCATGTCCTTAAGTCTTTATTAGTATATTGGTTATAGCTAGTACAATTTTTTATCATACATCATCTATCACT
>CAJVQA010010605.1:0-11274 GCA_910591915.1 Cetraspora pellucida | reverse complement strand
ATGTTAATGAGGAAATACCAATACCATCCTCACTCGAAAATATTTTTCAAGCTTCTAACAATACTTGTCCTCAGGCTCTAGCAGCTTTGACCTGGTTACATATTAACGCAATTTATGAAATATGGTGTCATTACACCTCTATAAAATAGGGAAACTTAGATACTCCTCTTAATTCCCTAAACTCTTTTATTAGAAATCGTATCTCAAAAGAAATACGAATTCTCAAAAACAACCTCTTTAGTACTAGATCTAAATCTCTTAAACTAATATGTAAATATCTAAAAAGTAACTAAGTTACTTATAATATCTTAATAAAAGAGCACCACCTGCGCTCCTAGTTGTAATAACAACAGGGATATTCAAAAAAAAAAAAAAGACTGGACAGTACACAGACCTATCAATTAAATTCTCTTTAATAATTTCTGACAACAATACTACCTTCTACTTGCTTATATTAATTCAACTTGGTATCATTCTCTTAATTCTCCTATTACTAATAATAAACTTCTAAGAACTCTTTCTCAACTACCTAATAACAAAGTCTGTGGTCTTATAGAAATTAGTTATAAAATGCTTAAACATATTGGCCCTCTATGTACTTCTGCTATTATTGCTCTTTTTAATCATTGCCTTCTTAAAAACAGAATTTTCAAACAATAAAAACATAGTTGTATTTATTCTATTTCTAAATAAAATATCTTTGATAGTGACCTTAACTTTACTTGACCTATTAGTCATGTTAAACATATTTGCAAGCTTTATACCAAAATTCTTAAATTTTTAACCTATCTTATCCTTTCACCTTTTAATTATGTTGCCTTTTCTAACAATAGTATCTTAATTTCTATTTATATTTTTAACAACCTTATTAAAGATGCTTCTTGCAATCAGAAAAACATTTGGTTTCTTTTACAAAATATGAATAAAACCTATAATTCTGTCAACTTTAGTCTCTTCAAACATGCACTCTCTCATCTCTTACTTTCTTCATCTACTATCAACATTCTCTTTAACCTTCTTACTAATCATCACAATTAAGTTATAACTAATCTTGGTTTAATTTTATCCTACTCAGTTCACAATAATATTGACCAAGGTAAAACTATTAATTACTTGTTATGGCATATTTACTATAATCTATTTATCTCTTATATGTACTCAAACACTCTTGGTTACAAATTACAATTTTTTTGGACTACTAACCTCAAACTTCAAACATCTAACTTATTACAAAAACAATGCTCTGTCTTGGCTTATATGGATAATACTTTTTGGATTGCTTTATTACAATCTGAACTATCACACATATTATCTATAGCTGAATTCTTTTATTCTATAGCCAATATCTAAGTCAATCCATTCTGGTTACCAATAATTC
The DNA here is from genome assembly GCA_910591915.1 of Cetraspora pellucida. Lineage (NCBI taxonomy): Eukaryota > Fungi > Glomeromycota > Glomeromycetes > Diversisporales > Gigasporaceae > Cetraspora > Cetraspora pellucida. Next base: position 9,896 of record CAJVQA010010605.1, on the reverse strand, counting down.
TTCATCTTATTATATGCCTATCTCTTATAATAACTATTTTCTTCCTCTTCACTCTTCTAAAATACTATTTAAGTTTTTAGGTTGTTGGTTTATTTTGAACAACAAACAATTTAAACAAACAAAACTACTAATTTCTGAATCCTCTCAATTAATCCAAATCACTAAAACCAAACATATTACTGACTTACATGCTCATTATATTATTAACACAATAATTATTTCTACTCTTGAATACTAACTTCAAAATATTGTAATCAACTAATCAATCTGCAATAAAATTTTTACTCACACATTGGCCTTGTCAAACTTAAAGTCAAACTTTGTTATACAATACCTTCTAGTATCCTTCTATATCTACAAATTTATAACATTAAACACATTTGGGACATCCAACTGCAACACCATATTTCTAATTTTCTTAAATAATTTAATAATCTTGACCTATTAGGCACATCTACCTGTATTTGAATCCAACAATTACAAAACAATTTCTGGTCTTCAACTAGCATTTTCTCTCATTTCAATCCAATTATTGATGGTTCCAACCACCTAACTACAAACTTTAAAATTATACAGCTTATTAAACATATTGGCTAGACATTTTCAACTAATTCAACTTATAACTTTCTTACACTTTACATGATAAAACTAGCTCTCTTAAATTTCTCCTTTCCTCCTATTCTAAATCCTTTGTTTTTAAAAAACAACATAAATACCACAAACTTCACTTTTTTAACCAACTTACTATCTATAATAATTTATATTTATTATATTGGCAACATATTTTTTCTAGACTAAACAAACTTCCTAAAGGTATTATACCTCAATAGTTTATTATTCTTGAGAACATTACTACAAGCTATTCCTATTAATGTATATTATACAATTATTTTAACTTACCTTAGTCAAACTTACCTTAGTCAAACTACTTTTCTTATGCTACTAGTTACTTTAACTCTAATACCAAACTTTAGTTATTTACTGTTCTCAATAATCAAATTATTGTTGACAAGATCAGAAGGCATAATAGCCTTACAAGTCTTACTCTTATCACTTACTGGCACTGTTCATTTTAGTTTCAGTTTTCTAATCTTTATTCTACTTCGCTTTTTATTACTACTATATATCCTAGATATTATCTTAACTTCAATACAATTACTAACAAGTGCACTATTTTCATTCTTACAAATTTGGCTACTAAATTACTTTGTTATATTAATTCTAACAAAACTCTTAACCTATATGCCAATTTTCTTGATATTGCATACTCTGTAGCTATTTGACATTCTTTATATATTCTACTTCTTCTTTATTAACAATTAATTCACAACATTACCTGCATCTTTCAGTTAGGCCAACTTACTGACAGCTTATAGTCTAATGCTAATTCTAACTATAATTTAACTACTATCTTATTTTATACTAATGGTTTTGTTATTAAACTTGATACCTCTCAATATTCTATGAGCATAGACTGGGTCCAAGTTGATAACTCTACAACTACTTCTTTATTTTAAGTACAAATTAAACTTTGGTTATGCTTTTTTAAGGGTAGAGTCCAATGTAGATCATTTTTCATATGACTTTGATGATAAATTTTTTTATTTTTAATATTTTAAAAATTTTTATTAAGTTAATTATTTTAGATTATTAAGTAAAGTTTGTAAAATAGGTTTTTCTGATTCTAATGATAGTAAAATCATTAAAATTGATTAAATATTTAATAAGAAATATGTATTTAAAGATTAGATGTTATTTTTGTTATATAATAATTATGTGATATAAACCAATTAAAATAACTGATTTTGTGTTATTATAGAGAATTTGAGGTCATTACAGAAAACTTTACAACATATACAAGTATATTTTTTTTTAATATTTTGATTATTAAATTTTATATTATTCTAAAAAGCATGTTTTAATATATATATTATAAAATTTTAATAAAAATTAAATATAATTATAAAAAGTTTTATTAATAACATCTTTTAATTTTTTATAAAAATTTTAATTGGATATGCAAATCATATGACAAATGATCTACATCAGACTCTATCTTTAAATCTAAAATTTTTGCTATTTTTTTAGAAATTATTACTGCTCCTAGAAACTGTTCTGTCTATATTTTTACTGACTCACAATCTGTAATTTCCAAATATTACAGTATTTGCTCATTAGCTTCTAAATTTTTTCATACTCATACCTTATACTTCTCTATTTGGCGAACTTTTATTAACTTCATTAATTTATACAATATTTAGCTTACTTTTTACAAAGTTATTGTACACCAAGTTGATTTATTTGATAATTTTGCTGACCAGCTTGCTTGCAGTTACCAAATACTATCCTTTTTAATATTTTTAAGTAACAACCCTTACAACTCTGCATATACTCTATTTATTGACTAATTTTCTATTAAGATCCTTATTCGATACTCTATTCATACTATTTGTCAAGCTTATATTATAATACTTTGAATATCTTAACATTATTTTCAACAATAGTCTACTATTGCATTCAATATTAACTAGAAAGCCACTTGGCTTTATATTAATAATAATTAAAAAGTTTCTAGCTTTGCACATAGCTTTTATTCCTCTACTTTAAAAACCTTTCATGTTAAAATTCTCTTAAATAAATTATCTGTTTCTTATATTCTTTACAAATACAACTCTGTTTACTTTTTTCTTTGCCATTAATGCAATCAAACTAGTTCTTCATTACACTAGACTTTTTGTTCTTCTACTTAAACAATTTATCACTTAATCTCTAATTCTCTTAACTGCATCTTAAATGCTATTGCTTTTAACATGTTCACTAATTCTGTCTCTAATTTACATCAAGAAATTCTTATACTTAATAGTTTTAAACTGTACAACTTTTCTCATATACCATTTCTTATTTCTACTTTATTTGGCTTAGTCCCTATTGATCTTATTTTTACTATTCACAATACTTCTATTCCTTATTATACAGCTACTTTACTTTCTATTAAATTTCTTCTTTATTTAAACCAACAAATATATAAACAAATATGGATCTTATATTGTATTTCATAGTTAGCACAGTCTTCAATTACATCTTCTACAAACTCAACTCATAATTCTCTTTCTAGTCTACCATTACCTTCTATCTTAATACCACAAATTATTACTAAAATTGATCTTTGAACTATTCAATGAATTAAATATCATACTCCTCTTTTATATATTATTACTAATATCCAAATTTAGGTAAGCCTTGGCTACTTTTGTAGGTTTAGGTCATAGATTATATATCTGAGTTTTTATTCTTTATATGTAATTTAAAAACAAGCTTTTTTTTTATAAAAACTTTAATTGAATTTCAATAAAATTAAAGATATAGCCTCATCATTAATATTAAAAAAAAAAAAAAAGAACTATTACAAAAAAGTGTACAATTAGCTACATATATAATTTTCCTATATTATCTATTTAAGAAGTTTACTCAAAGCTTCTTTACTAATTGCTATATCTAACACTTCTGCTTGAATGGTTCATTTTAAATTCTTTAAATCTGCAATCTGTATTAACATTACTAGATTATACTCAGATATCTAGATCATTATTTCAACCTTAGGACTATTTTATTCATAAAATAAACTCTCAAAGCCTTCTGTATTTATTTTTATAACTAATCTAGATATTGCTATAGCACAACTAATACTTGTAGTCAGAGTTATATCATTTAACCTCTATGTTTTTGTAGAGTTGACTTAAACTCTGGCATCTACTTTACAGCATAACTTTAGTACTTTAGTATACTCTATCTTTTGTTCAAACTTCTAATTCAGCTAGCTTATATAGAACTATAATCAGTTCATTGATATATCAAGTTGGCCTAATATTATTTTTCTCTGATTCATTTTGATAATCTGGTTGATAGTATCTCTGAGCCTTCTTTAACCCAAATGTTCTTGCCTATTTGAGTACTATAATCTTGATATCCATTTTTTTGAGCTAGTTTTTACAGTAGCATTATTAAAAATTCAGCTATTTCTTTAATTTGGTCTTCTTAAAGAACTTTTTGTTAGTTAATTTTAATAAATTTACATAGTCAGAAGAACTTATCTAATATTTGTACTGCCTGATTGTTAGTTTATATTTCTTTGTATAACTATACAGATGCCTCATAATCTGCTAATTATGCTAGTGTAACTACTATTACAGATATCCTAACCAAATCATTAGTAACAGTTTCTGTAATACAAATATTGCATAGATAATTATTTAAATTTTTGCTATCAATAGGATTTGAACACCCAACTTATTACTTAAGAGGTTGACAACCTAACCAGTTTACTAAATTGTCACACCTCTTATATAAGTTTTTGTATAAAATAAAGTCTTTAATAAATTTTAATTTTTTTAATTATTATAATTTTAATTAATAAGCTAAAATTGCTTTTTATAATTAGTTTGTTGATTGTTATATATATTTTTTTTAAGATAACTTCTTTGGTCTTTTAACTTTTATTAATAACTTTTTTTAATAATGTAATTCTATAAACTATTACAGAAAGAGTATACAATTGGTTACATATATAATTTATCTATATTATTTATTTAAAAAATTTATCTAAAGGTTCTTTATTAATTGCTGTATTTAATACTTCTGCTTAGATGTTTTATTTTAAATCCTCTGAACTTGCATTTGTATTAACATTACTAGATTATATTCAGATTATTATCTTAATCTTAGAATTATTTTATTTTTAAGATAAATTTTTTAAAGCCTTTTGTATTTATTTTTACAGCTAATTTAATATTATTATAACAAAATCAATATTTGCAGTTAGAGTTATATTATTTAACTGCTATATTCTTATAAAATTTACTTGAATTCTAATATATATTTTACAACATATTTTTGGTATTTTAGTATATTTTTGTCTTTTTATCAGACTTCTAATTTAGATAGTCTGTGTAAAACTATAACTAATTTATTAATATATTAAATCAGTCTAATATTTTTTTTCTTTATTTTGTTCTGACAGCCAGGTTGGTAATACTAACAAGACTTCTAATCTGAAAGTTTTTGCCTATTCAGATACTATAATATTAGTATTTGTTTCTTAGATTTAGTCTTTACTGAGCATTATTAAAAATCTATACTATCTCTTTATTTGAATTTTTTAAATAGACTTTTTGTTTTCTAATTTCAATAGATTTATATACTTATAAGAACTTATTTAAAGTTTGCATTGTCTATTGTTAGTTTGTATTCCTCTGTATAATCAGATATACAGATGCTTTATAATTTGCCAGTCATACTAGTGTAACTGTTATTATAGATATCTTAATCTAATTATTAAAAAAAGTTGCTATAATATGAATATTATATAGGTAATTATTTAAAGTTTCACTGTTAATAGAATTTGAATACTCAACTTACTATTTAGAGAATTAACAACTTATTTACTTTACTAAGTTACTATATCTCAATTTTTATATAATTAATAATTAAATTAAAATAAAAATTAGGTTTAAAAAATCTAAAATTTAAAATTTAAATATTATAAATATAGATAAAAAAAAAGTTTTCTAAGATAAAATAGTTTTTAAATTAGTTTAAAAATTAATTTTATTAGATTGTAGTTTGTAGATTCATATTAGAATTATAATCAATATTAATAATAAAAAAGTATTTAAAATTATAAATAATTTAGAATAAAATAAAAAGAAAACTTTTTAAATAATTTATAATGTAAATAGAGTATATTATAATATAAAAACTAAGAAAAAGTAAGTAAAAATAATAAGAATTAAATAAAAAATTAAGTTTTTTAAAATTGTTAGTAAATTTTTAGAAAATTAATAAATTTTCTAAATTTTTTTAAAGAAATTTGAAAATGTTAGATATTAAGATATTTTTAAAATTAGTAAAAAATAAAAATTTCTAAAATATGTTAATAAATTTTTAAACTTAACTAATAGAATTTCAAAAAAAAATTTAAATAAGAATTTAAAAAAACATATTAATAATTTAAAATGATTATCTTAATGCACTAAATATTTTTTTAATATAAAAATATAAGTTTGTTTAGTAAAATTTGAAGAAAATTAAAGAAATATGTTTTTTAAAAATATTAATTTATAAAATTTAATAAAATTAGTATATAGTTATCTCTTCATATAATCATGCAGTTGGGCATACACTAATGTAATGATAGTATAGAGGTGTGACTAAATAAAAATACCTCTATATAATTATATTATATAAAATTTCTAAATATATGTAATTATATAAAGATAAAGTATAATAAAAATTAATTTAAAAACCTTTATATAATAATTGTAAATAGTTTCTATATAGACAAGTCAAATATTTATTAATTAAATCAATCTTTATGCACTAAATAAAGTTATTCAAGAGAACAAAATACATATATTATAAAGTTTTTATACAAATTGATTAATTTTTTATTAGTATATTATTTTATTTTATGTATATGTGAATAGAATTAAAATTTTTAATTTTTTTTAATAAAAATGTAAAATAAAGAAGTGCATTAATAAATTTGGCTAATTTATATATAAATTTTAGAATAAATGCAATTTACCCTTCTAAACAATTTTATTTATAACTTAAAAGTTGATTTAGATAGTAAATATTTTATTTATATATATAATAATGATTAGCAATTATATATAAAAAGTTTTTTAAAAAAGTTTTATATATAATCATTAATTATTATTATATATATAAGTTAAATATTTACTAAGTAAATTGGCTTTTATGCAATAAATAAAGTTGTTTAGAAGAGTAAATTGCATTTATTTTGAAATTTTTATATAAATTAGTCAAATTTTTATTAATGCACTTTTTTATTTTACATTTTTACTAAAAAAAAAATATTCTATTCACACATATGTAAAATAAAATAACATACTAATAAAAGGTTAACTAATTTGTATAAAAACTTTTAAATATATGTATTTTGTTCTTCTGAACAATGTTATTTAGTGCTTAAAAATTGATTTAATTAATAAATATTTGACTTGTTTATATAGAAACTATTTATAAATATATATAAATATGATTATTAAGAGTTAGGTTTATTATCAAAATTATTTAATTAATTTTAAAAAAATGTAATAGTAATTATAAGTTATTTGTAATTATAAAAAGAAGTTTTTAATAATAATATAATTAATACATAAAATTGTGTGATTATATAAAGTTTGTGATTATATAGAAAATGACTATAAAGAAATACAACTGTAATTAAAAATATAAAGTTTAGTATAATATTAACTTAAAGATTTTCTATTTTAATAATAATAACAGAAGCTGTTTAACTATAATATAAAGACATCACAACTCTTTTTGATGATTATCTGGACCAAACTTTTCAAAATGCTAAACTACAGAAAAATGATATAATTAATATATTAACTTTATGAAAACTTTTCTGAAGCACTAGGCATGCATAGTGGGCATTGAAATAAAGTTAAAAAAAAAGCTATCACTTTGTAATGATAATTTAAAAGAGCTCTAGAACTATAAAAGAAGTGATTGGTAAAAGCCAAAAGTCTCTTATATAGTAAACAACAGTGTTGGATATATTAGTTCTATATAACTGTAAAACTTATAAAAAACTTTCAGAAGGGTTAAGCATTCATAAAAGCTATAGTTAGGTTCACTTTATGCCTTCTCTTTTTTTCAAAAAAAATTTTGTAAAAAGTAGGCAATTCAGGTTACTATTTCCAAAAGATCGATATGTAAAACATCAAAACAGTTAGCAGTATTTATTTCCTAATCAGAATTGTGTAAACAATACAACAATACAAACACGACTCATACACTTGCCTTGAACTATTGAAACCTTGTGAAATACTGCCTCTGGACTAACTAGTACCTTATGCTGACTCTCTACATTCAAGTCAAAGTTTTATCCTATATGGTTTTTGTTAAATATTCTAGTAGATAGAAAAATAGTAGAGTTATTTCTATTTAGTATAGTTTATAATTTTTAAAAGTCTGACATAGGCTTATAATTATGACTATCTAATAGTTGTATGACGAGAGTCACACATATCTTTTCTTTTTTTCACTTTTTCACTTTTTCACTTTTATTTTTTACATTTGTATCTTTTATCATTTACCTCTATACCTCTGTGTTTTTTTTATATAAGTTTTTTTTTTATTTTTGTTCATTTTTTTATAAGAAGATGTTATCAGATTGGCAATATCCTATTGTAGAATGATAGTCGGATGCAGCCTCTAATATACTCTAATTTCTTTTGAAGTTAGACAGTCAATGCAGACAGATCACTTGTAAGAACTCATAGAAGCATCTGTAGGATGTTGGGCCAAAATTTATAAACTAATTTGTATGTATATAATACAAAAATATATAATAAAGATAACTAGCAAAACTGCTCAAGTAAAGAAAAAAAAAAAAAAGAAAAAAAAAAAAAAAAACTATAATATAAAGACTATAATCAGGGTGTAGTGACCTAGTGAAGTGGTTAGGTTGTCAACCTCCCAAGTGGTAGGTTGGGTATTCAAATCTTATTGATAATAAAAATTTAAATAATTACCTATATAATATTTATATTATGGCAACTGTTACTAATAAATGAGTTAGAATATCTGTAATAGCAGTCACACCAGCATGACTGGCAGGTTATGGGGCATTTGTGCAATGTTGAAGTTATACAAAAAAATATAAACTGACAAATCAGGCAGTGCAAACACTAAATAAAACCTTGTGACTATGTAAATTTGTTGAAATTGAATAATAAGAAGTCTATTAGAGAAGATCTAAGTAGAAAGATAGTTGAATCTTTGATGGCTCTACTGCAAAGACTAGCCTAGTAAAATGAATACCAAGGTCTAGTATCTGGTTATAGTAATCAGACAAACAAAAACTTTTAAGTTGAAAATCTTAGAGGTATCACCAACTAGACTGCCAGAATAAATTGAAGAAAAAGGATTTTAGACTAACTTAATATCTAATAAACTAATCATAGTTCTACACAGACTATCTGGATTGGAAGTTTGATAAAAAGGCAAAGAAAAAGACAGAGATATACTAAAGTATCAGGGTTATGCTATAAAGTAGATGCTAGAATCTAAATAAACTCTACAAGGGCATAGTGATTTAATGGTTAAGCTCTGATTGCAAATATTGGTTCTGCTATAACAATATCTAGGTTAGCTATAAAAATTAATACAGAAGGCTTTAAGAGGTTTATCTCAAAGATAAATTAGTTCTAAGATTAAGATAATGATCTGAGTATTTGGATATGGCTCAGTGAGTTAATACAGGTTATAGATTCAGAGAGTTTAAATTAAAACATCTAAGCAGAAGTATTAAATATAACAATTGGTAAGAAATCTTTAAACAGACTTCTTAAATAGATAATATAGAAAAGTACATATATAGCCAATTGTATACTCTCTTGTAGTACTTTATTGAACCACAATACCAATAAGTAATTAATAAAAGTCAAAAGACCAAAGAGGTTTTTTTTTATTATTTAAAGTAGCAATCTTGTTTATATGTCGTTTATTAAGTAATATATAATTATATATAATATATATAGTACATCAATGAAAGTATAACTAGTCATATATATAACTTTAGTCATTATCTAATTAAGGGTTCCACCTACAGATTACCTACTAGATGCTATACCTGAGACCTGCCTGTGAGTCTCTTATTTAAACTTTCTGATTTTCAATACTATTTATATATATATCTGCAATATTTACATTATCATTATGCCAGTCTTCTAAATAAGCTGTACAAGAAGATTTTGCTTGATAGGCTTATCAAGCAAGTAGAAAAGAAGACATATCTAATAACAAAGCCAGAAGAGGTTAAGATGAATATAGCAGAACATTATAAGTTGCAGTTTAGAAAA
>CAJVQA010010604.1:0-11275 GCA_910591915.1 Cetraspora pellucida | reverse complement strand
GTAATAAATGTGGTCATTGATGTCAATATGAGGTATTTTGAGTTATTAATAATGTGGTAATTGATGAGAGTTTGATCAATGAAATTAATATTTAGTAAATATGAGGTAATTTAAGTAATTAGTAATGCGGTCATTGATGAGAGTATAATTGAGTAATTATGAGATAATTTGTAGTATATTGAGAAAGTATTGAAGGGTAAATTTGTCTTTTCTGCGAACCTGACTTTCGTTCTGGTCATATCGTTCTCACCCACCCTTCCCGGAAGCTTAAGCATTGTTTGAGTGAACTGGCTTGCTGGGACGGCAGTTATATTAAAAAGAGCAAGGATGGGTAGATTATCCAGTTTCGCAAGTTTTTTTAAATTGCGACCTGTTCAGACGACAGTTGCAATGATAAAGTGGCTAGTCGGGACGACTGCTAGTAATGATTAGAATAGAAATAGTATAATCATAATGAGAAAACTTATATTAGCCAGCCGATACTCGTGAAGGCTGCGTAGGTTGCTCGATGGTGGAAGAGGCATACCCATTTATTGTTCTTCATAGTTATAGGTACTACACACAAAATGAGAGACAAATAAAAAATATTCGCTATGTAGAAATTCGTTATCTCGAGCTTTCACTGTATGTTATCTCAAACTTTAACTGGAACGAATATTTTGAAACAACAAAAATTATTGCATCATAAACATATAAATTTGTCTGTGGATAACCGAATATTTCCATATAGTGAAGGCATTAGATCAGAATGTGAACTTCGCTATGTCGAGGCCAATTTGACAAATTTTAGGTTTTCATGTTCTTTTTTTTTTTAAAAAAAAAAGAAATACGCAAGATGCAGGCGCGAAAATTACTGTATAACATTAAATACAACACGTTCAAAAGAATGGTGATGGGTTTTAGCGACGTTTTAGATGTAATGCATTATGTAAATTATGAATATGTCAATAATAAATATGAATATATACAGTTACGTTTATCATCATGTAAAGTTGAAATTAAAATATTGACACGAACACGAAATAATTTAAAAGTTTATATTATATTATTTTATTATATATCAGACTTTATTTAATCTGTATGTTTAATTTGTATGTCAATATATATTATATATTTCATATAGCAATTAATGGGTCAATCGCATCAATTAGAGGATATGAGTATTTATGAATTAACCCAAAATACAGTTACAATGAGTATATGTTGGTATTTGATGAATTTAGGTATAAAAGAGATTATGAATACGGAACATGTGCAAATTGCAAGCGATATAACACATCTTACGCTTGGTGCCGAAACATGCAACCCTCAGAAGACAATACAAGGATAGACAAGTAGAAACAAGGATATCAACGAGTGCATTAAGAAACTTCAATTTAAAGCTACATCTTATCATAGTGTAATCGAATGAATTCTTTTTAATAGTTTAATTAATATTCAAAATATTGGTGATAAAGTTTTAGCAACCTGGTTAGATGAAATTCGAAATTACGAATATAAAATTGAAAATGGTGAATATGAATATACACAGTCAGGTACACCATCATGTAAAGTGGATTTTAAGATATTAAAGAGAAAACAAAATTTATCAGATATGTTAAAAGAAGTAAGCTAAATATTAATAATTTATCATTGTTACACTACATATATGGGATCTTCGCTATAAAATTCACTTTTGCCTTTATTAATTTAATAGTTTATTTATAAACTATTGAAAATGGCAAGTAAGAACCTGTATGTTGGTCTTTAATTTTATGTGCTAAGTTTGATTATATCTCCTGATAAACCCGAATTTATCACATTTTATGCGAAAAATTCGATTTTATAAATAAAAATTGATTGACATCCGGAGGATGGCTCCGAAAGTACTTTCGAACAGGGTTTGGTTTACCGAAATATTCGAAAGTCGAAAGTCCTACCAAAAGTCGAAATTCTTACCGAAAGTCGAAAGTCTTACTGAAAGTCGAAGGTCTTACTGAAAGTCGAAAGTCTTACCGAAAGTCGAAACCCTTACCGAAAGTCGAAACCCTTACCGAAAGTCGAAACCCTTACCGAAAGTCGAAACCCTTACCGAAAGTCGAAAGTCTTACCGAAAGTTGAAACCCTTACCGAAAGTCAAGGCAATCATATCTTGACACAGATACTTATTGAGAGCTGCACAGGGAAAACCTGTAAGTAAAATTTTATTCGTTAATCCTATGCCGATCTTAATTATTTGGCACTGGGCGTGATCAATCATTATGTATGACAAATAATCATTTATTATATAGTTTAAGTAGTAAATATTTATTTGTCATTCCCTATGATTGGTCACGCCCCAGTGCCAAATTATTAAGATCTGCATAGTGATTAACGAATAAAATTTTACTTACAGGTTTTGTCACGTGATTTACCTTCGCTTTAGACGACCTCCAAATTTGGGTAATGCAGATCGCACCTTTAATAGAGAACATCTAAAGTGGAGATAACTTATATAATTAATAGTTTTGAATTAACTTTACGGTTAGAATCATCTTAAATTAGAAGTAAATTGAATTTAGGTAGGTATATCCCTTAGATTGTCACGCAGGCAAATTTGCCTGCGAAATTTTTAAAGTTAATTTTCTGTATTATAGTAATACTAAATTTATACTGATTTACAAATTAAATATAATAACAGGTTTTTAAGTTTGTGTAACTTAAAAATATAAGATTGTCGCGCAGGCAAATTTGCCTGCGAACTTTTTTAAGAAAATTCGATTAACAAGAACCAATCAAATTAAATAAAATCACATGATTAAATAAATTTGATTAAATAAATTTGATTAAATAAATTAATTAAATAATAGATTATCGTAAATATAGTTATTTAAAATGAATGAAACTTTACAAACTGAAGAAGAATTTTATCTTTGTTCTTTTAGTCGTAAACAAGATATTGATGAAATTGATAATTTAGATTATCCAATAGTAGTTATTGAAGAAAATTCACAATTAATAAATAAAAAAAATAAAAATAATAATAATAAATCCAATGAAATATATAAAAAATCAGATGATTTTTTACCTTTTCAACACTAATATCCTTTACATGAAGTTTTACCTATTCTTCTTAAGGAATTTATTCTAATTCAAAAATCTGCACTATATTCAATTTTTAGTTTATTTTTTTCAGAACATCAGTTGCAAACTATTGTAATGAATACCAATATATATGCTGCTGTTCATAATGCAAAACATGATACAAATCAAGCAGATGAAGGTCAAAATTGGACTAATTTAACTCTTAATGAATTTAAAATCTGGTTAGCATTTGTAATATATATGGAAGTATTTAAATTTCTAGCAATTACTGATTATTGGAAAAAAGATAGTAATTATCCATCTCATGATATTACTAAAACTATGTCATTATTCCGATTTCAATAAGTAAAATAAGTCTTTTTTTTTTTGTTTATTTTTTTTTTTTAAAAAAATTTTATCATATATTTAAATTTTTAGATCAAACGTTTTTTACATCTTTCTGATTGTACCAAATTATCATCGAATTGGTTTGAAAAAATAGAACCACTTGCATCACACATTAAAAATATATTAAAACAACTTTATTTGTCTGCATCAAACCTGTCATTAGACGAAATGAATGCAAGATTTTCCGGACGCAGTGCACATATGTTTCGCATAAAAAATAAACCTACACCTGAAGGATATAAGATATTATCTTTATGTGATTCAGGTTATACTTATACTTTTATGTTCTTGTCTCGAATTATGCCATCTAGTATAGAATTAATTCCAAATCTTAACAAAACTGGTTCTGAAGTATATCATTTAGTTAAACAATTACCACAAGGATATGCTTTTAATATTTATATGGACAACTTTTTTTCAAGTATAAATTTATATCAATTTCTTCGTGAAAAAGGATTTGGAGCTTGTGGAACTATAAGAACAAATACTACAAGGTTTCCTGTAATTTTAAAACAAGAAAAAGAAAAAAAAATTTGGAGTGGGATTACTTAATAGGAGTAGTAGTCGATGATGTATTAAGCTTTTTATGGATTGACAACAGTCCTGTTACGATGCTTACAATCATATACAAAATTGATGGACAAGATAGTAAAATTAAAAAAAATCGTAGAAAGCTACATGAAACCAGTACAAACTATAAAAATATTAGATCAGTATTTGGTGATGAAGTTCGAAAAGTTATACCTATTCTAGTTGCAATTGATGATTATAATTACTATATGGGTGGAGTTGATATTGCAGACCAATTAAGAAGTTATTATTCAACTCAATTGACCGTTTTTAGAGTATGGGTACCTTTATTCTTCTGGTTACTAGACACTGCTATTATAAATTCATATTTAATTTGTAAAAAATTAAATATAGCAGAAGAACATAAAGCATTTAGACTTGCATTAATACGAGATTTAATTAAAAATTTTTTAAACCCTCTAAAAAGAACAACCCAAAGTGGAGACAACAATGTACAAATAATTGAAAAAGATAACACCAATGTCAACAAAAAGTTTCGTGTTTCTGCAAACTTTGAATTGCCACTATGTAGATTAGTTGGTAATAGTCATTATCCTGAATACAGAGAAAGTGATAGAGGTGCATGTTTGTGATGTAGATATCTTTTCAAAAAAAATAATGAAACATATCAACAAAATCCTCCACAATCACAAATTTGGTGTAGCGAATGTAGTGTATTGTTGTGTTGCAACAAAACTCAGCCAAATTGCTTTAAGGATTTTCATACCAATTCAGAGTAATATGCTGAATCGCATGTTCATTAGATATTGCTATGAAAAGGGAATTGGAGTCGAAAAGGACGTAAAGAAGGCATTTGAATATTATAAAAACTCTGCAGAAATAGGTAATAATAAAGGAATAATTAATGTTGGATATTGCTACAATGAAGGATTCAGAGTTGAAAAAGACATAAAGAAGGTGTTTGAATATTATTCACAGTTTCAAAAAATTTACCTTGTTAATAATTCTTGAAAGATCTGGGTATTCATTAACACACAATAAAAAGAAAAAAAAAATACATCGTATTAGTAGTACATATCAGAATTACTACTTCAAATAATCATATGATATACTTTATTTTATATTTTGATGTCTTTTTTTTTTTTTTTTTTTGAAATATGAGTTTAAAATTTTACATCAGGTAAATAACGATCCTATAATTTACATTATATTTTTAGGTAAAAAATTTTTCTTAAATAAAAAGACCTATATGTTCTTTAGTAATACATATACCCAAATTTTGATTAGTGATACTCGCAATTGACAACTTAAAATAGCCCGGTCATAAAAAAAATAATCACTATTCTATTTTCAAACATCCTAAGAGCGATTTATAAGACTTTGTTGTAAACAGTATGAGAATTTTTGAATAAATAGGATCATCTAAATGTTTTTTTTTCATTCCCCAGGTGTTATTTACAATAAGAATGAACGTCATTTTTGAATTGAATCTATCATTTGCTTTCTAACTATTTTAAGCAAAGCCAGCTCTGACTGCCTTTGATTATTTATGAATTTACATCATTATCAATATGCAATTTATTGTTAATATATATTGGTAATTATAAAGAAGTAATTACATAGTGCAAAGACATAATGTGAAATTTACCACCTTCATGCTGTATTTATTTCACATATTGTTGACCCAGAAAGCACCTCAATAGTTGCGGAGCCAGGATTATACCATTTTTATTCTTCTCTTATAGAGATCACTATAATCACCCAAATATGTTCAAAAGTTATTAATGTATTGATTGTCAATAAGTAAAAGCAAAGAGGTGTAAAGTCACATACCTAGATTACATGAAGGCTAATTCGTGATATATAAAAAAAAAAAAATTTTTTTTTAAAAAAAAATGATAATTACTTACAGGTAGTTCCACTAATTGACCAACTCGATGTCGCTAATACCTCCATCATTGCTAAGAAAGGTAAAATATAATAGGAATCCGGAATGGCCACCATGTTCAAAGCCTGGTACAGGGAACTCTGCCTTTTTTTTTTTTTTTTTTTTTTACAGCAACAAAAGGGCTGATCATTCTGATGTTTAATTCTGCTAATCTTGCAAGCTTCTTTGCGTATTGTGTAGTAGTAATGTTGGGTTGCCCACTATACTGAAGAGGGTGAACGAATAAACTGAAGAGAGTGAATGAACTGGTGGTACTGTATATAAAAAAAGTTGTGAAAGGCGAAGTAACATATCTCGAATAATGTACAGAATTTCTAAAAGTAAGCGTAATTGTACGCATATTATGTATTGGTACAAATTTGCCAACTTGATAAACAAGTCATATGTTATTAATAATTAAAGTTGTGAAACATAATTAAAACTTTAATTTTGGTCTAAGATATATATTAATACATTCAATATTTAAAATAATTTGCAAGGTAGAATGTAAGGAAAAAATTTTACAAAATTTAAAAAATCATGTATTTTTAACTAAATGAATACGAACCTTTAATTATAAAAAAAAAAACAAATTTAAGAAATATAAACTATATTTGACTAGTAAATTATCTAAAAATTAAAAAAATTAGTATATTAATAATAAAATTAAAAAAATTAATAAGACATAAAAAAGTTGAAATTACGCAGGCAAATTTGCCTGTGAACCCTAACAATCCAAGGGATATGCAAAATTGTCTTCTTTAACATTTTTACTTAATTTATCTGAAGTAAGTTTAAACTGTTATTTTTTATGTTTTTTGTTTTCTTTCTTATATTGTTTCATTAGTGATCATTAAAATTCTTTAATTTAATTGGTTTGTAGTATGTGATTTATTTTTAATAGTAATAAGTATGTTAATTATATGATTTTAGAAATATTTAACATGACATAATAAACTTATATATACCTTTAGGGGTCTGCAACCTGGGCTCGTGCCTATGCCTAACAAAAATTTAGGCATGAGCATAAACATGAAAGCTTTGGCATAGGCATAAATGCTAATATAAAAATATGGCATAGACATGGCCACAGACACAAAAATTTGGCATAGACATGGGCACAAGCACAAAAACTTGGCATGGGCATGAGCATGAGCACAAAAATTTTTTATTTATTAATTAATTATATGTTTAGTACTATTTGGCACTTGTGCTTGGCACTTTTTGGCATCTTTTTGCCTAGTATATTGTGCCTATGCCTATAAAGTATATGGCATTTGTGCCCATGATTATAAAAATGCCTGGCATTTGTACCCATGCCTATAATAATTCCTGGCACTTTTGAGCCTATAGATATGGGCATGGCATGAGGTACTAGTACCTGGCATAGTGCCAATTTGCTTGGCATGGGCATTTGCAGAGCCTTATATACCTTTTTTTTTTTTTTTTTTTTTAATAATATAATGTTTAAGTAAAAATTTTTTACATATAGAATCATAAGTTCTAAAATTAAAGATTTCTAAACTACATTTGTGCTATGAATTAGCACCCAATATAACATTACATCTCCTATTTTCTGTGAATACTATAGCTAACTATTTCAAATTAGGTTCTAGCTAGAATAGGTTAAAGAAGATCTTTAAGTAATTGTTTGAACATTATTAAATATAAGAAGTTAGTGAAAAATCTTGTGTAAGTCATTTGAAGATAAAAGAATTAATATTTATAATTTGAGAAGAGATTGTTATATTTTTTGAAGGATTTGGTGATGTTGGTAAGTAAATTTTAGTGCATTTAGATTTTGATGTAATGTTTTGAGATATTTTCCATTGATGTTGATATATGTTACAAATAGACCAGAGATCTTAATGAAACCAGTTTAATAGATTATTTAAGAGCTGGAATAGAAGAACATTAGTTTGTTTATTAATAAGTGTTTTGATATTTTCATAAATAGTGGAAGAGAAGGTTCCTGTAATAATATATAAAATATGTTTGAATTGAGAATTTGGTGTGTTAAATATAAAATTTAGAAGAATGTTGAATAAGGTTATTGAGGTTATATTGGTAATTTTTAGTAATATTAGAGTATCTTGTATTGTATTTTTGATTGATTGTAGAATGTTTGTAGTGTTGTTTGGACATAAAAATAAATGAAGAGTATCTTCAATATTTGTACAATAAGAACAGTTTGGAGTAGTATAGAGGTATGGGTAACAGATATTACGATTTTGCATAGTAGGTAGATTATTAGTAAGAATTTTGATATGAAAGGAGTATTTTTGTAAGTTATTTTCAAGAGAGGAGATGATTTTAAATTTTAATGATCATTTAATGTTTGTGATATTTTGTAAGAATTTTAAGTTTGATCATTTGACAATTTCTTGAATAGTTATAGAGTTTTTGATAAAGATATAAACTTTGATAGAGATTAGATAGTTATTTCATATGAAATGGTTTGGAGTATTAAATTTTGAGTTGTTAATTTTGAGAATATGTTTTGTAGTTCCTTATTTAGCAAATGAATCTGCTTGGTTGTGAAAAGAGTCTGTAGAATGTGATTTTACTTTATGAAGAGTAGTAATAATGATTTGAGTTGTTTAAGATAGTTAATATAGTGATAATATCCCAGTTTTTAGTTTGTATAGGTTTGCGTTGGTAGCTGAGTTGAGGTTTTTGATTGCAATTGTATTATCAATATAAATATTTAAAAGAATATTAGAAAGAACTACGAGTAAGTGAATGAGAATTACTTTGAGTTCAATGTAGGTTGAGTCAGGGTAGAATTGTAAAGTTGCATTAAATTTTATAGATGTATCATATTTATAAAACATTCTATAACATATTTGGTTTCTGAAGTTTGTAAATTTTTGATTGATCCATTAGTATAGAAGTGTAGTTTATCTGTGTTAAGTTGGAAGATAAGGTGATTTAGATTGATTAGTTGCTTTTAATATAATGATGTGTTGATAAATTGTTGAATAAGTTGAGCTTCATATGATAAAAGAATTATTTGTAGTTGTATTAATGGAGTTGATTGGATAATAGTGATGCTGTGTATTTGAGTTAGAGCTAAGATTTCTTTAAAATCAATTTGGATGATTATTGAATCTTTTGATTTAATGGCTGAGTTATAAGATAGGAAAAATAAATAAGAATTTGGTATTGGGTAGTTGGTAGTTGGTAGTAATTGAGAGAATTCTAAAATAAACATAGAAATTTCAAAAAATAATGATTGTTGTAGAGAGGTTTGTTGGAAAATATATAGTGTTTGATTATTTATATAATATATATGATAAAAGTAGTAAGAGTTTAAGGATGAAGGTGGTGATATTAGTTTAATTGTATTTAGAAAGGTATTGATAGAAGGAAGATTTATATGAGGCCAAGTTTAGGTTATAGTATTAAATTGGTTTAGATGTAAAATTTAAGTAAACCATTTTGGTTAGCAACCTTTATTAGATTTGTTTGTATGTAAGTAGATATTGTTTTATATAAAAATATTTTTGTTATTTGCAATTGTAATTTGTTCTAAAAAGATAATTTTATTATTTCTAAGACTATTGATAGTAGACATAGGTGGGTTAATAGGAAGGATGTCAAAAATAGTATAAGTATTTTTTGGTATTGATGATGGAAAGAGTATGATTTGTAAAATTATTGAGGGTAAAATTTCATTAAAGGCTAGTTGAAAAAGATGAAAAAGTAGAGTGTAGTTTTGTATTTTTTGATGATGATTAGTTAAGATTTTTGATGAAAGTTGAAATGACCATATTTTGGTAAGCCATCCTTTAATTCATTGAATGCCTATATTTTTAAGAATTGGTAGTATATTAAATATTTGTTCAGTATTAGCTGCACTGACTTTTTAAATGATGTTATTAAAAGTTAGTAAATTAAAGGTGAGTGAATTAGTGAGAATTATATTGTTAATGTTTTTTGATAAGAAGAACATTTTTTTGGTATGAATAGTAAAAAGGCGAGAAAATTTAGCTTGTATATTTATATGAACTAGAATAATTTGAAGTAGGTATTCTAATAAAGATTGTAGAATTAAATTGAAAAGTAATGAAATTTGTGAAAGTGTTATTTTTTTGTATCGAATAAGAGTAAGAAAGCTTTCAATTTTATTTTGAATTTGGTCAAGAGTTGGTTTAGAAGATCCTTGGTCATTATAAAAAATGCCTAGATATCTAATTACATTTTGTGGTTTTCTAGGTGTAATGTTTTGTTGATTCATTAAGAGAGTGAGAGTTGGATTTAATATGAATTTGAGTTTAATGTACAGAAGGTCTGATTTGATGATATTAATTTCTATATTGTTGAATTTGTATAATTCAGAGATATTATTTATAATGTTTTGCATTATATTTGTACTTTTACAATGCCAGGTTGTATTATCTATAAAGGCTAATAGTAGAATTGTTATTGGAGAGGATGTTGTATTTGTTATAATATCAATAGGAGATTAATATGAAATTTTTAATAGGTGGTTTTTGTATTTTTTTTGAATAAAGTAGAGTATAGGGTCATGGTAGATTTTCTATAGAAGAGGATGAATATGTTTTATCCAGAATTAATTAGTATTTGTGAGGTAAGGCTATGAGCAGTAATTATTTTAGCAAATTGATAAGAGTGTAGTTCTGTGATTAGGTTAATTCCTGTTGATGAAATTCCTATTCTTTCACAAGTATCTTGAAGTCTTGTTATATTAATTTTATTAAAAGCCTTGAACATATCTTGAAAAAGAATCCAGGCTTTTTTGTTAGTAATTTTATAATGTTCAATTGTGTTATATAAAATTTGTATAAAAAGATGTATAAAGGAGTTTTTTGAAGCTGCAAAGTTTAGATTTGATAAAAGATTATTATGAAAAATAATGTTATCTAATCGATTTGTGAATATTTTGATAAAAGTTTTTTTGAAAGGTTCTATTATAGAAATTAAATGAACTTGATTTAATGTGTAGTTCCAATTTGATTTTTTGGGAATTAGAAAGATATTAGAAAATTTCTAGTCTAAGAAAATTTTTTAAAGATAAAAACATTTATTTAGAAAAAGTCAAAAGATGTTTTGTGTTTTGGAGCTAACATATTTTATATGTTCATAACAGGTTTCTAAAGAACCTGCTGTTTTTTGATTAGATAAGTTAGAGATAATGTTTTGCTATTCTTGTTCAGTAATTTCATAAGTAAGATTTTGGTAATGGATTTTAAGTTCAGAGTGTAGTTTATAGAGAGAATAGAAGTTAGATGTTAATAGAATAGTTTTGAGAAGTTTGGTTTTGAAATATTTAGTAAAATGAAGTTTAATTGCATTTAGTATTTTATCATGTTCTGTGAGAAGGTTATTGTTAAGAAGTAGTCT
>CAJVQA010010603.1:0-11275 GCA_910591915.1 Cetraspora pellucida | reverse complement strand
TGTTGAGATATTTTACTTTAAACTTTAAAAAAAATTTACTTAGAAAAAATTTGCTTGGTTTCTATTGACTCACCCCCTTATATTCAACTTTCAAAATTCTACTTAACAAATTTATTATTACTCTTTTTATTAAACTTAATTATGCTAAAATACTTTCTTTATACAAATCTATTCCTTTATATATACTACAAAATTAGTTTTAAGTAGCAATTAATTTGACTAGAATTTATCTTTATCTCCAAGATGAATATCAAACAATTGACTTCTCAAAATTTGCCAAAACAGTTAACATACTACTAATAAGTTTCTCTTTAAATTATTTTATTAGTAAAGATGCCATTAACTAGCCTCTTTTCAAAATACAAAATAATGAAAAAATATAATATCAATGTATCTTTTAACATTTCTAAACAAGAATTCCTCCAAACTTTTCATATTCTTTCACTTAAAAAATTTAGACCTAATCTTGAATCATAGTTTAAATCTTTCTTTGCAAATTATAAAAAACAATTTATTAATATTAATGAAACCAAAACCTTCAACTATATCAAATATAAAATTGCCACCAAACTTGTAGAATCATATAAAAGCCTACTTAATTTGGTTTCAAAATTACCTTAATTAACTCTTTATGAGAATACTCTCTACTTTGTACTAAAGCTGCTCTATTTTATATCTATATTTGCTTATATAACAATGATAATCCTTGCATTGTTCTTCTTTTAGATAATGAGCACAATTTTGAAAACTTATTAATAGATTTCTTTGATAAATCATTTGAAAAATTTTCTGCTTTTCTCTCTAATAAAAACACAACTAGGTAAATTAACTCTAAACTCAACTTTACTATTTTTAACAAAGATCAAAAATACCAAGCTACTAACTCTGTATAATGTGACTTCATATTCAGATTAACTAATAGCCAGATTAGTGAACCTTCTATTTAAAGGTTTTTGCTTATACAGATTATCTGCTTCAGATTTTTTTTCAAATCAAAATCTTCACAAGTAGTATCATTGAAAGTTATGCTATCTTTTTACTTGAAATTTCTAAACAGACTTCTTATTTAAATATATACTTTCTAAATTTATTCATATAACATTGCATACTTCCAAAGTTAGTCTTGGTATAACTATAATTACAAGATCTACAAACCTTAAATTACAGATAAGTTTGCTAGAATAGAACCATTTTTCAAAATTCTGCTACTAATAAAATTTAAACACTAAACCTACTGCTTGAATGATGACAACCCAACTCTTAAATTATTTTTTTCTTTCTTTATTTATAAAACAAATTAATATTTTAGCTTTATTTTAATAAACTAATTAAAAACTTTTTTTAAATACTATTATCTTTTTAACTATGTTCTTATTTGTTTATATTAACTTTTCAACAAAATTCTATATTATTTTTTTAACAAAATCTATTTTTATTTATACTATTTTTATAACAAAATTTATATTTCTTTATATTATTTTTTCAATTAATATATTATTTCTCAAAGTTATTTTCTTAATCAATTTATTATTTTAATATATCATTTTTCAACTAATTTATTATTTTAATATATAGACTAGATGCTAAAAAAAGAATAAAAATAATAATAATAAAATAAATTAATTAATTTTTATATTATAAATCTTATAAGAATTATAAAAAAATGCAACCTTTAAAGCGCTATACTGCAAAATTTTATTAATACAACTACTTTTATATCTTAAGTAAAAAATAATTCTAATTTAATTCTAAATTAATTTATATAAAAAAAAACTTTTTTGAAAAATTTATTATTTTTAATCTTTTTTTAAGCATCTAACCTATATCTAATTCAAGCTAATATTACAAAAAAAAAGAATTATTACAAGTAAAAATTAATTTTTAAAGAATGAAAATAATACATTAAAAGAACTCAAACCATTTAAGGATCCTAGTACCTGTTTACTAAAATTAATCTATTTCTTGAGTTTCAATGCAAGTCAATAAATTAGAATCTTAACAAATGAAGAAAAACTCTCTTTCTTTTACTTAATTTCTTAAAACCTTTAAAAAAAATTAAGAAAAATAAATGAGTTAGCAAAAAGCAAGGCAAAAAATGTGAAACAAAGAAAAAAACAATTGCCTAAAAATAAACTGATCGAGAAACAAAAAAAACAAAACTAAAATTAAAAGAATATTTGCAGTTAATGGTAACATTAATGCTTGTTAATGTGATCATATGTGTATATTCAGATTAATTACTTTTTTGATGTAATTTGTGTTATAATTATACATATAAAGACATCAAAAATACAATTTACATAGTATGTAGATTCATTAAAATTTGTAGTGCGCCAAAATACCCTTTAGCAAAGAAAAACAGTTTTTAGATAACTTTTAAAAAGTTGACTATCGAGTTTTTAAAAAATTGAATTTTTTATTTCAATAAATTTTAGGAATTATATATTTTCATGAGAACTTTACTATTAGCACTCTTAGGTCGCCAGAATACCCGACCCTCCCTTATAACAGATAAAAAGAAAGCTAAGAAATAAATCGCGGTTAAAGGGTATAAGAATAGCAAATTGAATAGTAAACATTGCCGGAATTTAATATGGTTTTTTATAATAGTGGTAGAATTATTCAAATTGGTTTGGTAGATCGCGAGCTATTAGTATTTTCTCCTTTATAACTATATGAGTCAAACTTTCGGCATTCCAACATTATATGAAAGTAATAGTAATTCTCTGCCGATATTTACTATAATATGTAAATTTAATTCTAAAGTCAGTAATTTTATGTTTTTATTGTAATTTTTAAAATAAAAAAATTGATGTGTATCATATTGTCTAATAATCGATTTTAAAATTTTGACCAACTTGAAATACTAGTTCCATGCTATCTTATTATTTCTGAAATTGTCAATTGTCAATTGTCTAAATCAATTCAATCGTTTATAATGCATTATCAAACTCATAAAATTTAAAAAAAAGACAAATAAATTTAAATATACAACATATTTTGACAGTATATCCGATTAGTCAGTTGTTTAGTTACCATAGAATTTTTTATACTAATTAATTGCAGCACTATGACTATCGTTCAAACAAATTCTTTTTAATCTTTTATTAGGCCGCGGATAAACTTTCGCATTATACCAAGATAAATCAATAGGTGAACTGGTGAGGTCATCATCTTCGCCCAATACTTCAATCATTTTCCAAGGTTCTATCGTATGACTCTCTTTGCCCTCTCCTATTGTTTCTTGAACAAAAATAATAGGGAGCACGCGATTAATCCTGTTACTCCATATCGCTGGGATGTTAACAATTTTATGACGCTATTCGTATATGCACATATGAATTGACAAATTTAGCAAGGTTAAAAATAAAAAAGTTTAAGTAATTAAATAGTCAACTTACTTGCTGGCTGACTTGCTGCAAAACACAGACGTAATTAACGGATTAATTAAAATGAAAATACGGAGAAAATGCAAATGAATAATTAATTGGAAGATTTCTACCTTTAATTCTGCAACAATAACAGCACGCGCGGTTTTTCCCATCTCTATAGATCAATAGAATGAATTAAATTTCAAACTAATCGAATTATTTACAAAGTTATAAAATATAAGACTATACCATCGAGTAAAAACGATACAAGATCTAATATTAGATCAAAATGTGCAGATCCGCCACCATTTAGATGAATACGTGGATCACACAATAAATTCACCAACATCACAAACAATTTCTCTATCAGGATATATTCTGTATTTTGACGCACATTCGCCTGAGCACTTGCAGTAAAAACTTCAGTTACACGATTAGTCAATGTGTGTGCTCCAAGTACCAATAATTTAACACGGGAAATTATGCTGGAAAAAGTCTGCGTAAGAACCTTTATATTTAATAATGATAGCATTAAATTTTATACCATGTCTCACCTGGACACATAAACATTGTCTTGATTTTCAAATTGGAATTGCATAGAATTGGGATCATATGGAAAATCCTCTTGAATTTTCTTAATTTGATTTAGTAAAGCATCGCAAAAGCTTATCTTTTTATCGACAAAATAATTAAAAGGATACAACAGTGATCTAAAAATTTCTTCGATTCCAGGAACTAATTCTGTACATCTTTTTAATATACAAAGTCCTTTTTCAAATAACTTTGTACAATTTTTTTGTTTGTTTTTGTTTTTAAAGGTAAAAAATTAAAATGAATTCGATATGTTTGAGAAAATGACATGAATACACATACCTCAATGCTAACATCCTCCCTTATTCCTTTAATCATTTTACTCACAAAACCACGATCGATTTCTTTGTTTAAGATTAATTCATCCCAGAGCCAATCAATAACCGCATTTTTTAAACTCTCAACTTTTGACAATTCGCTATCATCAAGGATAACAGACTCAATTAACATAATTTGATCCATGCATAACCAAAATTCTATCCGACTTTTCTGTATATTCCATAAACTTATTTGAGAAAAAATATTCTTCAGATATTGAGTATAAATAGTGGCCGTTTGAGAAGACTTTGCAACATCTATATAAAACGATCAATATAAGACGGAAATAATCAAAGAATTTATGTATAACGACTAAATGAACACTTGCCTATAATGTCTATACTATCTTCCCCTAGTGCAGCTTGGATAATATTAAGAATTCGCTTTTCTACTTCTTTAGTATTTGATAATTTTTTTCCTTTCACAAAACGATCGTATACACTTTCAGTATTAATTACACATAATTGTCTGAACCACTCAATTCTAGAAAAGTGAACTCTTAATTCTATAAGATCATTTTTAATCGGATCCTTAGAATCGATCAAATATTCAATAATAGCAAGTTTTTGGAAAATGTTAGAGATTATTTCAATAAATTCGTTTTTGTGAGATAATGCTTCACAATAAGACTTTAGCACTTGAATTTCCTAATAAAATGACAGATTCTCATCAATATAGTAATATTACATGTATACAACATAAAAAAAAAAAAGAGCAAGCAAACAAACCATCGTGCCCAACGGTAATTGTATAGATTGGTTATCACCATCTTGCAGAAGTAATAATCTTAATAGTTTCACCAAATTCTTACATTCGATTATTTCCTTTGAATCCAATTGTTTATTATTTGTCAATTTTTCCACTAATCGTGTTAAATTCTTATCACAAAAATGCTCTATCATTATTTCCATGCAAATCAAATGTCTAACAACGAGTATCACAAAAAAAAACAATGAAAGAGTATTTTCACCCTCCAAAATGCTATCTTCCTCTGTACGAGTAAGACTTTTAATCCATTTTTTGAAAACCAAATTAAGTCCATCCATTGTTCTATCACAAATATCTCTAAATAGATCACCAAAAATTCCAATAACTATTCTACCCTCAGTGGAATTTTCATCAGTATAATTATGAGTGTATTGAATTATAATGTTTATGCATGATTCAAATATTTTATATAATCCATCAACATCTGACTGAAACAAACGTAGATCTATATTCAAAGCTCTGACACGATTCGAAAATTGTTTCATGCTAATGTAGACTTCAAAATGAGTATAATGACGTGATAAGACTTGAGATAATTGTGACTAGAAGAAAAATATATAAAGTTTAATTACTTGATAATGACTACAAAATGACAAAAAAACATCTACAGACCTTCATCTGTGATTGTAGATCTTGATCCAACTAATAAAATAACAATTAATTGTGAAAATAATAAACCCAAACATGAAATTTGATAGATACAAACCTTCCCCTTTTTAGAATTCATAAAGTCATGTGTGGAATTTATTAAGTATTTCACTATGCATACTTCTATTTCTCTTTTATCACGCAATTGATCGTTCTATTGTTTGTAAAAAACAAAAAACAAAAAAAAACAGCATTTTTAATCAAAAAATTAAGAATAACAAAGATTTAATGCATCATTATTACCTTTTTCATAAGTGCATCAAGTACTAGTTCCGATTTACCCATAGCATCCCAAACGACTTCATGCCGCTGTAATGTATCAATTATTGATTGAAATAGGCATTTTTCCATCGAGTTTTCAAGAACCCACAGCAGAAGCTAAAATATAACAACTTAGTATAACATAGGTGACGCAGATTATTAAATAAAATGAACTATTATTGAGATATAACTTACATCTAGTAATGAATTATAATCTTTTGCAAGTTCAATGACTTTTACTATTGTTGAAAACTGACGCGCATTTAGCATTGATGACCCAGGTTGCGTCGGATTACGCCAATTATTTGGACCAATACTATAAAAATATACGAATTAAATACATTGTATACGAATTATTTGTGCATGTCATTTTAAAACTAAATCATAATTCTTGTCCTATTTATAAATTTTTAAAAAATTTGAATTTTAAATCGGCCAGTCCGGATTCTAGCATGGTCAAATTGAAACAAAACTACTTATTAGATCGGACCACTAATGATCAACCCTAAAATAGCTAATACAGTCTATCCTGTCAAAACTGATATACGTGTAAATAGATTTTGTATCAATTTTAAAAGGTTATCATATTAAAAGGTCTAATTATTAATCAAAAATAACCATGGTGAATTGATTTTTTTTTTATCAGTTTTGACAGGATGAACTTATATAGGATTAGAAATTATAAGGCATAATAGTTATTACACCATATTTTTTATAAATGTTCGGCTGCTTTCTTTATATATCTTTAAGTGTCTTGTACTGTATAAATTTAATGAAAAAATTGAAAATACTTACGGTATATTTTGTACAAAGGATTTCACTTGTGGGAGAAGCCACGTTTGTATTATTTTTATTTGACAAAATTTTGTAACATTCCGCATAAATTCTATTGTTTCACGTTCAAAATTTAATGCCAAATGCATATCAGAAACTGGATCATCTACTCTCGGCCTATCTAGCTCATCATCTAATAAAGTGTATTATGAATAAATAAATTAGCTATAACCAAGAAGTAATCATAAAATAGGAAAGCATATATGTTACACAACCTGTTCTTGAAAACATGTATGGAAGTTTATCTTTTATCTTCGTGACCATGGATTCATATTCATCTTCATCGCTAGTGTCCTATCCAATAATAAAATAATTTGAATATACACAAATTACAGTTAACCAGAACACAAACAACAAATAGCTTACATCGCAATTAATATTATATAAAATGACCCGTCTCTGATTTAAATGATGAAGCTCTGCATTAAAGAGGGGGAAATATTTTACATATTTCAAGTGCCTTTTTGACCTCTATAATAATGCATTGATAATTAATATAAAGAAAAAACATTTATAGTAAATCAATTAAACAGATAACAATGATGAATTGAAATACCTCTGTTTTCCTTTGATCATGCAGTACATCTCCTCTTGCGATCAAAC
The DNA here is from genome assembly GCA_910591915.1 of Cetraspora pellucida. Lineage (NCBI taxonomy): Eukaryota > Fungi > Glomeromycota > Glomeromycetes > Diversisporales > Gigasporaceae > Cetraspora > Cetraspora pellucida. Next base: position 3,881 of record CAJVQA010010603.1, on the reverse strand, counting down.
GTTGTAAATAACGTTGATGAGAAAAATGACCATTGCGAATAAGTTCACCAAATAATCCCGCAATTATATTGCATTCTAAAATAACATACCGGATAAGAATAATAATAGAATGTCCATACGAATATAATAATTTCACTTTAAAGGTATGAAATGTGAAAATGTTTACCATCTTTCTCACATATACCATTACAGCCAAGGGGATAAGTATCCAAAAATTCCATTAAAGAGTTTTGAATTGTAATCTGACGTTGTAATTTTTCATCTGTATTTGTCATAGAGTTCTTCCATATATCAAGTATAGTGCTTACAGAGTAGATACGATAATCACCGGCACGATGTTTAGTCACAGCCCAATGACATAACCAGTAAATATGCGTTGATACTTCTTTTTCCAGCATTGGAAATTTACTATTTGTGCGAAAGTATTCGGCTGTAATATTTTGGTAGTCAGCATGAAAACCAACTTTATCTAGGATCTAATAAGATTATTAACCTTCACGACACAAACGTACACATAAACATTCGTACATCACACCACTAATGTCAATACCAATATACCTACTTCAATTATCCGAGATTGTTGTATCTCTTGCGCATTTCTTTTTCCGACCATGTCTGGTTTTTCTTTATCAAATACCTCATTCCTAGCACGTATTAATTCATAATATCTTTCCATCTGTCGTTTCATGTTCTTTGATATAGTAGCATCTGATTTGACTGAATTATCTTCAACAAAAACACATCGCAAGAGATCTTTATATGTGTTCCAACAAAGAGGAAACACAAACATATCAGGAGTGGCTAGAAAAAGTGTCTATAACAGCAAATAATGATATATTTATACTTAAGCATAAAACAAGTAAACTAATATATTAGATAACCATAATAAAATATATGCATTCATACATGTAACATATTCTTCAACATCTTGATGACAATATCGAGCTTTAGAATAATTGCAGGTTGTTGTTGATATATCTAAAATATTATCAAAATTTTTTTTAATTACGTTCTCAAAAGTGCTCAAAAAATGTCAGAAACAAACAACTTACATCTTGTAATTTCTTTAAGATAATTTCTATCAACAACCTCATTAACGTTCGAGAACGTTGGAACTCTTCCAAAAATTGTTGAACAAACCATAACCAAATAATAGTGTTTAAATGATCAGCCTTATCCAAACTGTCGAGTGTCAATCTAAGAATACGTTGATCAAGTAATCCATCATCAAACTGCCATTTTGCTAGTAATATACTAAATATGAAAAATAAATGTAATATATTTACGACCATGTTCAATAATAAATGGAATTTGTTAATTTATGAATTCACTTACCTATATCGCCACTTATCTGGATCATATTCACCACTTTGTTTTTGGATAAAGGAGTAAAATATTTGATTCCAATTTTTTTTGTGGTCTAACATAGCATTGTCTTGGTGCTAAAGATACCAATAATAAACATTTTTAATTAATATATACAAGTAAAAGAAATTGGAGATAAAAATAGACTTTTTAAACAATATAATAGCCTACAGTTGTTCTTGAATTAATTAAATTAATCCCCACTATCTTGGTAAACCAAGTAGCACGTGCAAGAGGTACTCTATGTTGAGTAACAAGCTCAAGTAAAGTAACACCACCTTCAACACTGTAACAGATTAAATGCCAAGACGGAATTAATATAATAAACCACACAAGTACTCATGGAATACATACTGTGAACTTTCATACACTCTCGGAACACTCTTTGCCAATTCTTTAAGTGGACTATTGCCAGCTAACTTCCCTAACCATTTATCTCTACTTTCAGCAGACATCCAGACTATTTGTGGTACAGTGTATGGAGAAGATCTATGCCAACGAAGAAAAATAAAAAATGAAATTAATATTAGATACAATAGTAATAAATTATTATAAAAATGCTTACTCTTCGAAAGTATTAATCTCATGTTTACGTCTCATTATGTCAGTCATGAACTCTCCAAGATTCTCAAGACCTTTTGGGTCCCTTATCTCATCCAGCATCATATCTTGTGCAGAGACAGACTCTCGATCTACAAAGAGAGCGCCAGTGAAACCATGCTGCACATTCTCCTCAGTCATTTTGTCTTCATCTTGACCTGGTTTTGGCGGATAGAAATCGGGATATCCTAAAAGCAAATTATAAAAGTTATTGGTTTTTTAATAATTTAAATCGACTTTAGAATTTTATGGGTATCAGATCCCCATGAAACAGCCACTAACAAAGTTAAAGCTTTAGACTTTTACAGTAGCTTTTGTGAACTTATATTAACTTTTAACTTACCAAGATCAGCATTTGTTTTATGTAATGCAGACAAGTTCTTTGGAGGTCGAAGTTTATACGGCAATAGCTGTTGTGCCATATTACCTGAGGAGAAAAAGGTATGAATCTGACAGAGATTTTGAAGACTTTCGGTATATTTTTCTTGTTAGAGTTCTAATCTCGCGTTTATATCATAAAGTACATACTTTTAAAAATGCTTTTAATTTAATATACTAAATTTTTTTTTTTTTTGCAGTTAAAACAGTTTAAAACGAAATGTAAATCACGTGTGACAAGCATACCAGGGCGGGAAAGTCTACGGACACGTACAAGTCACTTGAAAGCACACGTACCTTAAACTAAGATCGGCAATTGGTACGTGTCCATAACATTTAGATAGGTTAGGGTCATGTGACTGGTACGTGTCCGTAGACTTTCCGTACCAGGGCGACCATCAAAAGTACAGTAACGTGATCATGCATCTAACGTATATCGTGGCGCAGCCACAACCTCTTTGATAATGATATTCTATAATGAACTTTTATAAAAATTTTAATAGAGTTCGGTATGGAAATATAGTAATTTACTCTATAAAAAACTTTTAAAAATTTTTTATTGTAAGAGCCATCAATTCGTTATTATAATTTGTTTCTTATTTATATTATCTGTTTTTTTACTGTGAGTTGAAGTTTATTATATATGTTCTTTAATGTATATTAGTCGTTTTTTACAAATATTAACTATATATATTGCAAATGTAAATTAAATGTTAAATTAAATCTGTATCATTAATCACAACATCCTCCACTATCTCTAATTCATTCGAGCGTGGTAAATACATTAAATATGGTTCTTTACTTGTTGAAGTCCAAGTGGCTTGTTTATGCCTCTTTCTTTTTACTGATTGTATATTTTCTTTCATATTTACTAAATGGTTTCATTTTATCATAGCATGGACATGACACCAATTATTGGTCATTTTCTCAGTACAGATTCATTTTGTCACTTGCTCAAATAAGTGTTAATTTTTTTTACATAAAAATGAACATCATTTTCAAGATTGTCAAGATTATCATAATTAATACATTCTGGAATTTTAATAGATATAACTGTTATAGATAAGATATTATTTGTAATTTCATTATTATTTAGATTTTTTATAACTAAAAAGAATGGGGTAGTTTGATACTCAAAATTGTTTTTAAGTAATCATTATTGTATATTATCAAGCATATTTATAATTTATTGAATCAAGTATTTATATATTAGAAATTATTTTTAACAAAATTTAGACAATTACAAATCTAGTAAAAGTCTAATTAAAATATGAATCAACTAAATTAGCTATATTAATTGCTTCTGTATTAATATATTTTTTTTAGTTTTTTTAATTGTATATATTTCTTTTTTTTTTTTTTACTTGCATTTATATACTCTTACTCTTTTTTAAAATCTTTTTATCAATATAGATTTATTATGTTATTTATTTATTTATTTTTTTTAAATATTAATGGTAAGGCCATGCTTCTATCTTTATTAAATATTTAATTGAGATTTTATATAAAGTACAAGTCTACTTTTAAAATATTATAGA
>CAJVQA010010602.1:0-11275 GCA_910591915.1 Cetraspora pellucida | reverse complement strand
AAGTCTTGTGTAGACTTTTGTATAGAATCTGTCAAGTTATAGTCATCATACTATAGTTGAGTAGCTTCTGATATCACTGTAGTTAAAGGAAAAACTACAGGTTAACAGTATAATATGAATTAAAAGATTGCAATATAAAGCACTAGCAGTTGTAGCAGCAGATTGGAGGGGAAAAGAAAAACAATATATGGACATTACCTCTTGGCAACAATAAATTAGCAAGAGTAACGAAAGGAAATAAAGACTATATGCAAAAAGAGAAACAAAGTCATTTTACAGCAAAGTTATTAGACATCTCTAAAAGAGCATCAGAAGTGCTTTTACTAAGATGTCTAAGAAATAAAGGAACAAAGGCAGTATACATACCATTTAACAGAAATGGAAATCAGAAAAAATTTGCAGTAATTATTTTTGCAAATGCTCAAGAAGCAGAAGTAACTCAAACAACACCAATATGGTATAACAACTATCAAGTAAGATGGAAAAATCCTAGAAGAAGAAAAACTCAGAAAAGAGAAGAATCAAGAGGCAGAAAACAAGAAAGATCAAAGTCAAGCAATGAGAGACAATTGAATTACAGAAGACAAGAGACATCAAGAGTCAGAGATACAAGACATGAAACAACAACTAAGAGATACAAAGAAATGAAAAGTGATCCTCAGTTACAAAATATAGAAGCATAGTTAGGAACAAAAACACAGACATAAAGAAAGAGTCAATAATAGCAAAGAAAAAAAAGGCCAAAATGAATATATTAAATTAAAGAAGAATATTACTAATAGAAGATGTTTTGTTTCAAATATTAGAAAGACTAGAGGCAAGTAGAGGTTCAACTGATTGCTCCTAAAGGTGCCTTAGTTGAGCATAGAAATACAGATAAGAAGATTGAAGCTTTTTTGCAAAAGAAAAGAAGAATGTTTGAGGAGAAAAAAAGAGAAGCATCTTCTTATCTAAAAGAAAGAAAAAGAAAGGTGATTAAAAAAATTGATGATACAGAAATAAGACAAGAACAACTAAAAAAAAAATGAAAAGAAGGAAAAAAAGAAGTCAAAATAGCATGTCATAATATCAATGGCTTGAAGACCAAAAGTTGAAAACTTGAGAACCTGTTGGATTGGGCAGAAGAAAAAAAAATTGCAATATTGGGAATTACAGAAACAAACATTGCTGAAAGAGAAGAAAGATTTTTAGTATATATGACAAATAAAAAGTATATAGGATATTGGACAAATGCAGCAGAGAACAAGAAAAAAGGATTAGGTGTAGGAATTCTAATAGAAGAATAATGGGAAAAACATGTGGGTGCTGTCAAAAGAATAAATGAATACATGATAAAGATTACATTATACTTTAAGCAATTGGAGTTAGTGGTAATAGAAATTTATATACTACCAAGTGACAAGACAATAGGAAGATTCATTTAACAAAAGATTGTAGAAAGGATTACTAAACAGAAAAGACAAATACAATTTGTGATTATGGGTGACTTTAATTATACAGTAAACAATATAATAGACAGACAACACTCACAATCAGTAAATTTTAAAAGATTAACAATCTTTAATTAGATGAGAAAGCAAAGCTTTATAGACATATATAGAAACATGCATCCAACAAGCCAAGAGTACACATGATCAAACAAGGAAGCTGCAACAAGAATTGACTATATTTGAATATTAGAAGAATTGGCTCTGGGTTTACAAATGGCAAACATTGAGGAAACAGAAAAAATTACAGAAAGCGATCACAAAATAATAACTGCAAAAATATGGATTGAACATATAATAGGAAAAAATAGTAAAGCAGAAATTATAAAAAAAGAACAATCAAGAACATTATATTTATATAATTAGGCAAAGCCAGAGGATTGGAAAAATTACATACAAGAACTACAAAGGCAACTAGAGACAAAAAAAAGCCTTAAAAATATTCAAACAAAAGTACAAGACAAGAAAGAACAATTAAACAAAATAAACAGTATATGGGATACAATAAAAGAAGCAATTATTACTACAGCAAATAAGCATATACTTAAGAAAAGAGTATACAACACAATGGCAAATAAAAGAACTAGTCAGAAAGCACAACAACAAGAAAAAGCTATCATAAAGCTGCAAAGATTAATAAAATATGCAAAGACAAGAAAAAACAAGAAGTAACAGAAAAAGAAAGAATTGAAACAAATGAATAATTAAAAGCACTAGGCAACAAAATAGAAGCAAAACTGCCAAAACTACAAAGGCACTGGTTGCAGGCCTAAATAGAAGACATAAAAGGGTGGCAGAAGATCCTACAAGAAAAGAAAAAAAAGAACTAGGAACAAATACAGAGAAGACAAACAGAAGAAAATATAGATAAATTATGTGAAATGATCAAAACAAACCAAGGAAAAATGCTTGCCAGTCTTCTAAATAAGCTGTACAAGAAGATTTTGCTTGATAGGCTTATTAAGCAAGTAGAAGAGAAGACATATCTAATAACAAAGCTAGAAAAGGTTAAGATGAATATAGCAGAACATTATAAATTGCAGTTTAGGAAAAGAAACACCAAACTGAAAACAATAACAAAAAAGTGAAAAGAGATATACAAACCAAGAGAAAGCATTAGAAAGGAATGGTATGCAGAACTCAAAGAAAAAATCAAAGCAAAAGAATGAGAAAAGACATTAAGAGAGTTAAAGACAGAAACAGCTCCTGGTATCTTAGGTATAAGCTTCATACTAATTAAAAAAGCAGGAGTAAAAATACAAGAAATTTTCAGAAGCTTTGCAGACTTATGCTTAGAAAAAAAAGAGATTTCAATAAAGTAGAAAATAGCACAAGTTTACTCAATACCAAAAAACATAGAGTAGAGATACAGTTTAAACAACATCTGCCCAATAGCACTAATTGAAACATTTAGAAAGGTTGTTATAAAAGTGATAACAAAAAGGCTTGTTAAAATATTTATGAAAAGATAAATACTTAAAGGACCAAACTTCACAGGCCTTTCAGAAAACTCAACATAACAACCAGTACAGATTCTAAACATGATAATAGAGAAAGCAAAAGAAAAAGATAAAGAAATATAGATACTGTTGCAGAATATAAAAAAGTCTTTTGACTCAGTTCCTCTCAAAAGTCTTGAACTAGTATTGCAAAAAATTAAAATACCCAGAAGAACAATTAAATATATACTGAAGCTTTTTCACAAAAGACAATTAAGAATAATTACAGTCTATGGTCTAACAGAAGAACTAACAGCAGGTAATGGAATAGACCAAGGTGAAGTAATCTTACTACTAATATGGTGTTTCTTTTATGATCCATTACTCAAAAGAATTCAAGAAGATAAAAGATTAGGATATACAGTCAAGCAACAAATACAAAAAGGTATGCAATGCAACAATATTACAAAATATTGCTAGGCCACAATCACATATGCAGATGATACAATATGGATTGCAAATAGTAAAAAGCAGCTATTAGAGATTCTAGAGATAGCAGAAGAGTTCTTTGAAATAAATGATATAGAGATAAATAGATCAAAGCAAAACTAATAATAATGAACACAAAAATTAAAAAAAAGAAAAAGCCAATAATATATAGAAAAAGCAAGATAATAGAAGTACCAAAACATAAAATAGTTCACTCACTGAAAATATGGTTAAACAGCAGAATGTGAGAAGTGCAAGTAAAGAAGAAGGCAAAAGGAATAGTAAGCCAGACTATAAGAGATTTAAAGTACAAAAAAATAATGATGAGCCAGATTGCATATATAAACAATATGGTAATAATACCTAAACTAAGCTATATGTTATAGCTAACGAAGATGTTAGACAGAAATTTAAATGAAATACATCAACCAATAATAAGTTTGGCAAAGCAAAAAAGCAGTCTACAAAGAATAGTAGAAAACTGTATAATAGAGCACAAAAATTTTAACAACTGTAAAACATTGTGATAAGAGTTAATTATGAAGCAAGTAAGTGGCCTCATAACAAGACTGAACAGACAAGACAATCTTGGACAACTAACAAGGTTAAGAATAACACAAAGCTGTCAAAGAGCAGACTTAGCAGTAGATATGTGGAAGACAAAAGAGTGACCAGAAGCTAAAATATACTTGAAAAACAACTTAGCATACCTTACAATGCTTAAAGCAAGAAAACTAAAAATAAACATTAGAACAGAAACTGAACTAAGAACAATGCCTAGGTATGGTACTAAAATATAAGAACTAATAGATGCACAACTGTGAAAAAAAGTGGCAGTTAAAGTAAATGAAACTGGTTTAATATATTAAAATCAACTATTTAACATTAAAGAAGAAAAACTAATCACATGACAGCAATTAAAAAGCTATCAAGACCAATCGAATAAAGGAAAAAAAGCAGAATGGTTCAAAACAATTGAATCAAAAGTGCTCAATAGCCCAGAAAGCAAAGTAGCGCAAAGATGCTTTAAAACTGGTGAACAAAATACTCAGGCAATACAAGTTAAATAAGAGCAAATATCAGAAGATAAAAGAAGAAAAGAATAGATAATATATAGTATGCAAGATTATAGACAGCTGGGAAAGGTGATTAAAAAAAAAATGAAAAAAGTATTAATTGAACATTGGCAAATAGAATACAAAGAGAATGAAGTCACAATAGAGATTAAAAGCTATGAGAGATGTATAAGAGAAGAAGAATGAATAGAAAACAGTTGCCAGCAATGAACAAGATTAAGTAAAAACATTCACATAATTCCAGATAGATTAATAAATAAAAGCATCAATTAAATTAAGATAGCGATAGACCAAATAACAAACAAGACAGAAACAAACAAGTCAAAAATAAGTAAATGCAAACTAGAAGGTCTTATAACAGTAGAGGAACTAAAGATAGAAGTTATTAAACAACAAAAACTAGAAAAAAATATCAGTCAAGAAATAATAAAATTTCTAAAAAGAAACATTATAAGAGGCAAGAGCAAATATATAACATACACTGATGATGCAACTAATGAAAAAGACAGTAAAGAGCTAACACCTAGAAACTGTATAGATATAGGATGGGTCCAAATAGATGAAACACAAGAATGGCCAGAAGAAGAATTAATATTTAGACTTGAAGGATAGCAAACATCAATAGTAGTAGAGCTGGTAGCAATTTGGACAGCAATCTTAACAATACCTAAAAAGAAACAAATCAAGATATATACTGATAGTAATGCTGCAATAAGAAATATTAACAGAAGCTTAGAACAAGCAGATAGAAACAAGATTATTAAAAAGAAGAATGCAATATAGATAATGAAGATTAAAGATCTAGTTAAAGTTAAAAGTTATAGTAAAGATAAGTGGAATAATAGAGCTGATAGTTTAGTGAAAAAGAGAACAATAAGTAGGAAAATTGTATAGGCTGAAAAAGTCAGTTGTAAAGAGATAGAGTACTGCCTAGAGTGAAAAAACAGACGAACTAACATACCAGCCAAACTGCTTTGCAAGTTAGTAATGAATACAAGAATAGAAGCAAAGTGGAAAGAAACAAGAGCAGTTAAAAGTTTAGAACTAGAAGCAGAAATCACAATTTACGATTGGACTTATTTTTGGAAAAGGCTAAAGATGACCAAGGAAATACATTGCACAACAAAAAGAAGTAGCTCAAGAAGAAGTGCTTTTATTAAATGTATAATAGATAAGCTTCCAACCTTGGAAGAACTTAACAGAAGAAGGCCAGATATATACATAACAGTAGAATGCCAAGTATGCCAAGAAAAAGTAAAAGAAACATAAGCATACTTGGCAGTATGCAAGTGGCAAAGAAATCTCTAGAAGAAAATTCAAAAGATAACCATTGCAATAACATAGAAGAAATTAAAAGAAGAAGAAAAAATTTGAATTTCTCTACATGTGTTATATATGGTACTCTTTGGAAAAACAAAGATAGAAGAAGTCAAGATAAGAGAAGCACTAATAAAAGGCCTAATTCCAAAAGAAATGCAAAATAAACTGGCACAGCTCTTGAATTCAAAATCAAGACAGAAATTTGCAAATGCAATAGCAATAACAGTCTGGAATACATTTTATAAACAAGTATGAAGAATATAGTGCAAAAAAATTATCGAATAGGGGAAAAAAATTGGAATAACAGGTAAAATTAAAAGAAAAAAAGATAAAAAGCTAAAGAAACCAAGAAAATGAGAAAAGGCAAGTCAGGAAAAAATAGAAAAGAAAAAAGAAGAAATTAAAGAAAAAAAAAAAGCAAGTTGAGAAGGAAGTAACGAAGACAATTTTGAGGCTTGTTATGAAAGGAAGAAAACCCTTTGGACTTTAAGTAGTCAGACAAGCAGCTTACTTCTGCTTGAAGTAATGTAGCAGGTTGCACTTAGGTACCAATAAGATGGCCAGGTGATGCTAGACTTAGATATTAGGAATATTTATGTAGTTACAAATGTAATTCCAAAAACTTAATAAAGTACTAGCATAACTGCTTATATGTTTAAAAAAAAAATAATAATAATAATAATAATAATAAGTTTTAATCAAAAAATTAAAATATAAGAAAACTTTTAATATTTATATAAACTTTATTATATCAAATATATAATTATTATATTTTTAATTAAATTGTAAAATAATTGAATTTAAGAAAATTTCTAATATAGAAATATGATTCTATTCATTCAACATTACCTATTTCTTTAATATACTAGTATCTATTATATACTTTTTTTAGTTAATTTAACTACTGTAATTCTTTGATTTTTAGCACTTATTTGTTATTTACTCTGTACTATTCCACAAATAATTTCTGACTTACATATACCTCAAACCCACTTTTTTTAAATGTTTCTTGAAATTTTTTCTATACATCAGCAGTTAACAAGTTATTATTTTACATATATTCATAAAAAATATACTTATATAGCAACAAATATTGATTGCAAAACAAGTAGTAACAATTAAGAAAGATCAAACTCAGTGCACCTTTTACTTTTCAAGCTTATTTATTATAGCATAGGCCTTTTCAATAAATAGTTGTTGGAATAGGAGAGAAACTTGTAGATTTTCTTAAAAATATCATTTTCAATATTATAAGCAAATACTTTTTTAATATAATGATTAAAGGCAGCATTTTTAAATTCAGATATCTTTTTACAATTAATATTAACAATGCTATGCATATTATTTTTAAATAAAATTAAATAAGTAAATAAGAAGTATATTAAAAAAAATAAACAAAATAATAAAAGATAAATACAAAGATAATGGTTTACTGCATAAAATTTAGAAAAAAATTTATCTATATTATTTTTAAATAAATTTTTTTTAAAAAACTTTCTTTCTCTTCTAAATTATCTTTATTAAAATTTTTTTAAAAAAAAACTATTTTCTTTTTTTTTTCAAATTATCTTCATTGAAAAACATTTTTTTAATAAAAAAATTCTTCTTTGAAAATATTTTTATTTGAAATTAGCTCTATTTTTTATAAAAATTCATTTACAATCTAATTCAAAGATCTGTATAGAAAATAATTATTCTTGAATAAAGGCAGATAAATAAAGCAAAAAAAGTTGTTCACTAATTAAACTATATAATAATGAAATTATTCTCTTAAATTCATTATAAAAAGATTTCAACAAGTTTGTTAATATAATCTGCAAAAGCAGAAAAAAGTGTTAGTAACCTCACATTTTCCATTAGTATATATTTTTTGCATAGTATTTTTTAATATAGTTTTGTATAATAGAAATCAGGCAGAAGTTAATAACATCATAAACAAGACTTTTATAGTCAATTTTTGTTTTTTGTATATTGTCATAATCATAATATCTCAGGCCTTTTTTTTATAAATTTTTTGTATTTAAGTCTTATAATATAAACAACACTAAGGATTATTTGGTACTCTGACTTGCCAGCTATTATACTAGAAAAAGCTTATCTAATACTCTTAGCCTTAATGTTACTTTGGTCTAAAAATATATAATAAGAAGACCAGTAATAATACTTATTATGAATAATTAACAATACTTTTGTAACTGTATTTTTATTCTTACTAATTACAAAAAAGTAAGCACTTACATTCCAATATTTAAAAGTATTACAGATATAAGAAGTAAACAAACATTAGTTATATTAGTTAGTTTTGTACATTTAATTTATTAGTATTAAATAGCTATAATGTTTAATTTTCTTAAGTTATTCTAAATATATAAACACAATATCTTTAGTAGACTGCTAAGATATATAATAATTTTTTATAAGATACTTCTAGTTTTTTAAATAAGTTATAGCTTTTGAAATATCTAGTTTTAGATCTGAACTTTTAATAAGATGAGTCTTATTAGATCCACAAACCTTATATTTAATGTTAATTACTTCTTTATAATTTAGTTCATAAACACTTTTGCTAAGATTTAATTTAGTCACTGTATATTCTTTAATAGTAGCCGTAATTGCTAGAAGTAAATAATTTTTTATTACCTTATTTTTAACTAAAGTTCTAATAACCTTTGATTACTTTATTCTATTATTTTTTTATGAGATAAGTGTAATTAAAAGAGTTTTTATATGATTCTATTCTGATTACTTTTGAAGTAATTAACTAAGAAGGGGTGTGGCGACCTAGTGAAGTGGTTAGGTTGTCAACCCCCAAGTGGCAGATCCAGTGTTCAAATCCCAGTGTTAATAAAAAATTTGAAAATCCTCTCTGTGTTATGGTTAACTGTCTCTTGCAATTGGTTGGGATAAGACACCTGTAATCTATATCGCACTAGCATGACTATCAGGTCACATAGCATTTGTGTAACAGTTACATGACATTGTCCTTTGGGACAAGGTCTGTGGTTACATGAAGGAATGCAAACCAGTACCAGGCAGTGCAAACCTACAATAAGTCCTCATAGCCATGTAAATCATAGGAACCAATAGAAGAAAGATGGAAGCCCACTTGGAAGACCCGAGTAGAGAGGTAACCTGAGCTTTTGATGATGTTACTATAAAGACTAGACTTATGAAACAGAGCTAGAACTTGTAAAACCAGGCAAATGTGCTAGTCTTTGAAGAGGGACCGGATGAACCAACTAGGCTTCTAGAATTTCTGGGTTTTAGAGGAAAAGGGTACATGCCAGCAAACATATAAACCAGAGGTACAGTCTCGCCCTACTTTTCCAAGCTATCTGGAATGGCAGCTTGGTGAAACTTGAATTAAAAACCAAAGTAGTAAGGAAATGTTGTGAAGTAAGTACCAGGATTGGGGTGAACTCTACAAGGGCATAGTGGTTTAATAGTATGTCCTGACTGCCAGTGTTGGTTTTGGCCATAGTGATACCAGGTCAGCTGTAAGAATGGGATACAGAAGATTCTGGAAGGTTTAGTACAAGGCCAAAGGTTCTAAAGAACTGCTTTAAAAACTTAGTGGCTATAGCATATTTTCACTAGCATTGGCCAGAGTCATTAGTAGGCAGAGGTAGGTGGGTGGATACAGAAACAGAGTGGTTAAATAGGGAACCTACAAGTGGGTTCCAGGTATGGCAGCTAGTGTAGAACCTTCAGACAGACTACTTAAATTAGACAATGACTAAAGTTGTATGAGTGACTAGTTGTACACTCTCTTCATGGTTGCCCCCTGTGGTTGTAAAGCAATCATTAACCAAATATACTATTATTAAAATCCTGGGTCACAAGTACTCACCTTAATATTTAAAAAAAAAAAGTAATTAACTAAGAAATTTTAACCTTTGTATAGTATAGACCAGAAGAACTTGTTTTTATTATTTGATGTTTTTTATTTGAAATATATATTTTTTTCAAGTACTTAATTTTCAGTATTTCATAAAATAATAGACAATAATCTTCTGAATATTATCATCTGCATGCTTATATGAATTTTATTTTGTCCAAATATTAAAAACCAATAGTCATTAATTATCATCAAAATTATCTATTAGAATTTCTAATAAACTTTTTATATTATAATATAAACTTTATTTTTCATTATATGAAAGGTTTAAAGTTGTAATAACTAAAAGAAAATTGTTCACAAAGGCTAAAAATATAAACTTAATATTCATAGAAGTAACAATTAACATTTAGTAAGGTAGTAGATATAGTGTCTAAAAAAGCATTTAATATGATATTTGAAAAAATAGCAAATATAATTTCTAAAGAAATAGGAAATGTAATACTTAGAGAAGTAACAGATATAATAATCAAAAGTAAAAAAAAATTTTTTTTATTTTTTTTTTTCTCACTAATTTCAGTATGTTCTAAAAAAGAAGTAAAGTTAGTTTTTTTAGCAACAAAATCAAATATACTAAAATATTTATATACTAATACAATATGTAAAAAATCAAGTTCTGGTAATCAGTATTATAAAATATATAAGAAAATTTATGTTTAAAAAAAGTATTAATTATAATAAAAAAAAATTATTATACAAAAAAAAAATATTGTATAAAAAAAAAAAATTGTACAAAAAAAAAAATGTTTACTTCTTAAAATTTGGTTTCAAAAAATTTTTTTGTAATTAAAAATAAAAAAGATGTATAATAATGTATAATAATATAAAGCTAATGAATCAACTAATTATAAATTTTATTATTACTAACCAATTACAGTTACTATTATTTTTATATAAATTTGTTCTTGCTTTAGATAATTCTTTGTTCAGATACTATAATCTTGATACCTATTTTATAAGACTAATTTTTATAATAAGATCATCAAAGATCTGGCTATCTTTCTAGTTAGGTTTTTCAAATAGACTTCTTATTATCCAATTTCAATTGGTTTACATGACTATAAGAACTTATCTAATGTTTGCACTGCCTGATTGTCGGTTTGCATTTCTTTAAATAATGTCATACTTACACAGATGCTTTATAACCTGCTAGTTATGCTGATATAACTATCATTACAGATATCTTAATCAAATTGTTAATAACAGTTAACATAATATGAGTATTACATAGGTGATTATTCAAATTTTTTTTACTATTAATAAGATTTGAACACCCAATCTACCACTTGAAAGGTTAACAACCTGACTATTTTACTAGATTACTACACCTATATAAGGCCTTTTTTATATAAGTTTGCAGTTTTATAAACTATAAAATTATATAATTATATAATTTATATAGGTTAAATGCTGAAAAGAATTTAAAAATAACTTAAACCTATTTTTTATTTTAAGAAAATATTGTTATCTTAATAAAATTTCATAACTCTTTTAAGTTTGTAATTGCTTATAATTTAGAATGTTTCTATTTCCATCCTCACTTTTGCTTATGTCACCCCTTATGAG
>CAJVQA010010601.1:0-11279 GCA_910591915.1 Cetraspora pellucida | reverse complement strand
TACTATTTGTGTATGTTTTTTCCTTTTCATGACTATTTCTACTATTTTCTGTTGAACCTTTTTTCCTATTGTCTTGTCACTTGGTGGTATATAAACTCCTAATACTACTAATTCCAATTGCTTAAAATATAGTATGAGTTCTATCAAATATTCATTTATCTTCTTGACTGCACCCACATGCTTTTCCCATTGTTTATTAACTAAGAAACCTATACCAGATCATTTTTTCTTGTCTTTTGCTGCATCTGACCAAAACCCAACATAACTCTTATTTGCTGTATATGTTAGAAACCTTCCTTCTCTTTCTGTAAGATTTGTTTCAGTAATCTCAAGTATTGTAATTTCTTCTTTTTCTGCCCATTCCATTAGGTTTTCTAGTTTCCATCCTTTGGTTTTAAGTCCATTAATGTTGTGACATACTATTTTTATTTCTTTTCTTCCTTGTCTTCATTTTTCTTCTAGTCGCTCCTTTCTTGTTTCTGTGACTTCTACTTGTTCTTCCCTTTTTGTTTTTATGTTTTTCCTATAGCCAGAAGATACTTCTATATTGTCTTCTTTGAATATTCTTCTTTCTCTATATAGAAACTCTCCAATCTCCTGGTCTATGCTCCTATATTCAACTGGGGTGCCCTTAGGAGCGGTAGGCTAGGCTGTTCCATGTTGTACTTCTTGCCTCTTCTAGTTTTTCAAGTCTTTCTAAAATTCAGTTTAAGATATCATTTGTATGTATAGCCTCTTCTTGTGTCTGAGTTTTGAGTTCTGCTGTTTCTCTACTGCGTAGTTTTTCTTCTTCTTCAAGTAGATTTGTATATCTTGTTTTATTTTTTGTGTTTCAATCTTGTATACTACTTCTGCTTGCTGCTGCTTGATTCTTTATACTTCTATTCCATTCTCTCCTTCTTTTGTTTGTATTTAGCTTGAATTCTTGTTCTTCCTTTTGGCTGTTGCTCTCTTCTATATCGGAGATTTGGCTAAACCTTTCCCAGCTTCTTCTTCTTTCTCTTTTAAGGTCTTTTGTTCATTCTATTTCTTTTTTTTCTTCTTTTACTCAATACAGTTGGAAATTATTATACATAAATGGTTTCGATTAGGCTGTTTTCATATCCTCTTCTGTTGCAAACATAACTGTTGCTGTTTTTCTTTGGTTTCCATTTCTATTTGGAGGTATATGAACTGACTTTATTCCCTTGTTCTTTAAACTTCCTAGTAATAGAACTTCTAAGGCACTTCCAGGTAATTCTGTTAATTTTGCTGTATAATTTCTTTGTCTTTCTCTAGCTTCATGATTTTCAATTTCTTTAGTCACTTGTACCAGTTTGTTGCTATCACTGGTATAGCCCAAGGAATGTCTTTGTATGTTTCTTCTGTCTTAACTACTGCTAAGACCTTATATTTTAATCTTTTAATTCTTGCTATAGGGTCTTTTTTGAATCTTCTACAGATATATTCTACCTCTTTTTTGTTTATATTTGTTGGTAAGTTCCAAATTGTCAGATAATTCTTGTCTTTAGATTCTTCATTTATTTCATATTGGTTTTTATTTGTTTTGGTTTTGTTCTCCTTCTATTTTTGTTTTTCTTCTTTAGTCCTCATTTTGCTGTTACTTCTCTTTTGATATTTCTTGGTATATTGTGTTTGCTTCTTCATGCTGTCTTCTTTTTCTTCAGGTATTATTCTGTACCAGTCACTTTCCTTTTTGCTGATTCTTTGTATTGCTGTATTTCTGCCATATTTGCAGTCAAAATCTACTTCTATCCATAAGTTTTCTCTTTTGAAAACTTTTCTAACATCTTTAACATGTGCATTGTTTCTTAACGACCTTCTAATAAATTTCATATGCTCTTTTTTTGGTTTTCCTGGTACATTGTGTGCTGGTATATTTGCAAGCAAACTGTTGTTTTGGTTACAGTTCCTTTTGTTTGGAGTACATATACTTTCTTCTAGGAGTTCTTCGACTATATCAATTTCTTTTTCAACTTCTATTTCGATGGCTTCTTGTTCTTGCTCTTCCTTTTGTACTTCTGTGTTTCTTTCTTGTATAAACAAAATTTCTTTTTCTTGATTGTTGTTTGTCAGACTTATCTTTTTTCTTGGTTTCTGTTTGCTGCCATTGACTGTTGCTGTACTTCTTCCTGTTTGTCTTGTGTTTGTTTTGTTATGGGTTCTTCTATTATAATAACATTCTTGTTTTGTTTCGTAATATTGATTTTCTTATCTGGCTGTTCTTCTTCTGCTTTCTTAATTATTTCTCTTGTTATATACAGCAAGGCAACCTCTAATGCATCTTGTTCTGTTAGCATAGCTACAATCTCATCTTTTCTATCTGGTATTGGAATAGTTTTACTAGCTTGGTTAAAAAACACCTTGTTGTGTATGCTATTTGCTGCCCAATATGCTCTTTTGATATAAGTTGTCATTAGGCTCTCTTTCCAATTTTGTGTGTTACTCATATTTTGCTTAGTTATTAGTGGCTCCTATTTAGTATTTGTTCTAGCACTTTCTATGTCTTATGCCTATTACTATCCAAATTGGATTTGTTTGTATGTCTGTCAATATACATGTCTGTTTGTTTATCTATTCACATGTTGCTATAATCTACAAATCAATGTTTCCAAGTTACAGAGAATTTTCCAAATTTCACTTTTCTAAATGTCGAATGAGATATTTTTTCTCTATCTTTCCTATAAGCCTTTTAATTTTCTACTTTTATCTCTTATTATATATTTTTCTACAAACTCTATCTTTTTCTTTAGGTCTGTAAGGTTAGTTTTGACAGCCGTTTTTTAGCAAACTTCTAAAATATTTTTTTACAGTTTTGTATACGAGTGATCAGCAGAGAGAGTTGATATAATTCAAATGAAATATTGTAATAAAATTTACTTTTTTTTTTATATTAATATATATTTATTTTTAACTTTATATTATATTTTATATTTTTCTTAATATTTTTATATAGTTTATAAATTATTTTATTAGTTTTAATCATTTATTTAATAGGTTAATATTTATTTTATTAGTAGATTTCTTATAATATTTTATTTTAGTCAATAATTGTTAGAATATCTAAAAATACAGTTGTTTAGTATTATAAGGACTCTGACCAAAGGTCTCAGATTATGCCTCAGATGTCTCAGATGCTCTAGGATACTCTAAAATGATGGAACAATTAATTTAATTATAGTTAATTAATATTTATTAATTATAATACAATATTTATTATAAGTTACTATATAGTTTCTATATACTACTATAATTATTTTTAGTTATACTTAGGACAACACCTGTAAGGAGGCTTCTGAATACTAAATAACCATAGAGAGTTTTGTAGATGAACATATAGACTACATAATGATATTTGTTTTATTTTTAGTTAATATATAAGTTATTGCATAATGGAATACCAAGTATTGATAAAATTAGAAAAATACAGAATTGGTTTATCATTTGTATACAAGCATTATTGGTAAAATGTATATAGAATTTCTTAATTTTTGCAGTATTTTGAACATTCATATGGTCCAGAATGATATATAACACATAGTAACTCTAAAATCAATCAATTATTAGATTAAAACCTATAAAAAGAATAACTTTTTGTCTTTCTAAAAGGATTATTCTTAGAATTTTAAAATAACTCTTAAATAACCTTTTTTTAAAATCTTTTACTTATATAAAAATACTTTTATATCTTAAATTATTTTTCAATAAAATATTATTTTACCTATTTTATCTTATTATTATTAATAAAATCTATTCTTTATTATATTCTTTATTTTATTTTTCTTTATCATTTATCTTTATTTAGTTTATTTTTCTTATAATAATATAAAATGAAAAACTGATTTTCTTAATTAATTATTTGACAAATACTAGCTTTATATTATTCTTTTATTCTTCTTTTTTTTCTTGTAATCCTTTTACTTTTAACTTGAAACTTACACATAAATGTAACTTTTTGACATAGAGAAAAAGAAGAAGAAAGTGATGGTGGTGATGAAACCCACAATATTTGAAAAATTGTAAAGTTGCACACCACCTGGTAAACGAACTGCTGCAATTTTACCTTTGCGATGCCAGTGACTAAGTGTGCACCAAGGGTAATCACCTTTATAAGAAAATCCCGTGCATATATTAGATGTGATTATAAGCAAATGTGACTATAGAGGAGGTGACTATATAGAGATTAAAAAAATAATTTCGACTAATCAAAAATAATTTCGGCTGTCTAGATTTGCGCCAAGAGCCAAATAATTTAGACACCATGTATAAGAGTTCTCCACAATTTCGTGAAATTCCCGTTCCGCGACACCGTTTTTCTCCTTTGCTAAAAGAATGGAAAAAAATTTACGAACCTCTTGTAAAACATTTGAATTTGCAAGTTAGAATGAATCTTAAAGCAAAACGCGTCGAATTAAGGGTAATTCTGACCTTTCATAGAATTTTGTAAAAGGTATTATTTACAGAAACTGACTTATCTGCTATAATCCTAGACATCTAAATATACAACAGATTTAGGATCAATTCAAAAGGCTGCAGATTTTGTTAAAGCTTTCATGTTAGGATTTAACGTTGACGTAATGTTATCAATTCTTTTGCTAATCCGAGTAATTTTTTCGTACATCTATCTTACATTTACAGTGTTTAATACAATTAGGATGCGATTGCAATATTACGTGTAGATGATCTTTATATTGATTCTTTCGATATTAAAGATGGTACATTTTCAGGAATTCCTGACGAGACTATCTGTCAATACTAACTGCTACGTGAAATTTTAGTTAAAACACTGGAAGGTGATCACCTATCTCGCGCTATTGGTCGCATTGCCGGTAAAAATGGAAAGGTCAAATTTGCTATTGAAAATGCTTCAAAAACTAGAGTTGTTTTGGCCGATACGTATGTACTAATGTATAATATACATATACTTTTTCATTAAAATTTCGGCTTATAAGATCACACACCAGTGGTGTTTAACATCCTAATTACTATATCTTAAAAATTAGCTAAGTTATTAACACTTGGTGCTCTAAACAAACATGTTCAGCGCCTAGAAAACCTAGCTTTAATTTTAACCCTAACTTCTAATCCTGATAAAATTACTATAAAAATGTATATAGTCTTGGGCGCCACTAGTGTGATTTAAACCATTGCAAAATTGATGAGATTTTAAATCTAATTCATTCTTTTAATATTTACAAAAGATCAATTCACATCCTAGGATCCTTTCAGAATATCAAAATTGCTCGGGATGCAATTGTCTCTTTGATTTTAGGCAGTCCACCTGGTAAAGTGAATGCAAACTTGGCAATCGTTTCTTCTAGAATGAAACAAAGATTTTAAAAAATGGATGCTAACAATTGTATTGGAGGAAGAAAAGGTAATTTAAGAGTTGACTATGAACATCAAATTTTATTATGAGAAAACTTTAGAATGTTCATGCCTATTTTTATAACAGTATAAATTTGAGGAAAAAGTTAGGAATAAGTTATTCATTGTTCAAAGAAAACATATAAAAAACTAAAATATAAAAATTTCCTTTCAAAATTTTGATATTTAGTATTTGAAAAATATCCAAGATACTATTCACTAAAAAAAGATTATTCCCGTCATTTTTATTAAGTTGTACAATCCTACTGCATAAAAGTAAAAAAAAATAATATATATATTTATCGAATGCTCGTCCGAACGTAAAATAAACTATATGCGGCACGGGTCTTTAAAAAAATATTAAGATTAGCATATGTCAAATTAAAATTGACTGAAAATAAATCATAGACATACCATTACATTTGGTTCGTTGCATATCGATACTCGACTATCATCAAAGGTATGCCATTCGTTTCTATTTCGCACGCATGCGGTATAATGACCGCCATTCAATCCGCCGTAATGGTTTGAAACTGCATATAGGTCATATGTAAAAGGACCAGTTTGTTGTAAATTGAAACGTGATCCACCAGAACCAGGAATGTCCGTTTTTGGTATGAAACCAATCGGAGTAGGCTGTGGTATTGGCGTGGGCACATACGAAGTTAAATCCAAATTTCTAAGTGGAAAAGATACTTTTGTTTCAAGTTTATCCCTAAAAGGACCATCAAATGAAAATCTTTTAAGATGTATCAATAAGATGTCTGGTAATCTTGCAATAGTAAGCTGCTTTTTTGCTTTTCTTAGGCATTTGCATCTAGGGCAATTCCAGGAATCATTTCCCTCCAAAATCTCTTCTTTTGTAAAATCGTTAAGACACATTTTCAAATCAACCTGTTCTCCATCTTTGATATTCGTAGGAATAGGCAGTGAGAGATACATAAAAACATTATATGTCGAGGATGTTTTTTCACACGTCAAACATGTCAATTTATTACGAAATTGACCTTGAAATAAACTGACAACGACAGAAGAATTACGCATCAAATATTTTTCCCACTCTATCTCAGATGCAATCTGTGGTTGTAATCTTTCCATTTCCTCCTCTTCTTGAGACGTTAACTCTTTAATTATTGGTTTATCTATGACTATGTTCAAATCTTCATGCAAGCCATCTAGTAAATAAGCAAGGAATTCTTGAGAGTCTTGTTGATCAGACCCTGAGAACTGGGGTGCAAAACGTCCGATAGCTTCCTTGAAAGTCACAGGTGAAACAAAATGATACTGTTCACTCCACATCACTTGTATCAATTTTGCAAATGCTTCAGCCAAAACACCTTTAGTACCTAAAGGATTCGATTTATTAATGTGTCGTCTGAAACTACCATCTAAAAAGTATCTGGCAAATGGCAAAGTCCCACTTAAACATTGAATAACAGAATTCATAAAACAAGTATTGCCTAAATTTCTTAATCCTGTTATACCAATGCAGGATCCCAGCTTAGAGAAACTACTTTCTGTTTGGGGAAAACGATGATGATTTTGATTATCAGATATTAAAGACGATTTATGATGCATGGCCATTTGTTCTGAACTATTTGCAGATGTATTTGATATTGACGTATTGGACGGTATTGATGGTGTTGGACCCGAAGTAATCTCGTGTTTTTTTGGTGGTAACGGAGGAGCATACTCCGGATCTTTTATCTCACTGAAGCCATGGTACGGATGATCAAATACAGTTTTACGACGTTTTAAGGAATGACTTGATTGTGTTGTAGTCGAAGTAGAAACAGAAGTTGGAGTTTGTGAAGGCATTATAATTTGTGCTATTGGTTTATTTATGGCAGTAATTCGTGGGTTCGAAATTGTGTTTGGTGAATTACTATATAGCGAATGATTATACAATATGTTGCCAGTAGGGCTTGATGAATAATTTGATTCCGTCATCGATTGGGCCGAACCACAAGGTTGGTGATACTATAAGTGGTTTATTTACAAATATGTGTATATAATTAATCGTTGACCAATAAATTATTTTACCTTAATTAAAAGTTTACTTACAAAATCCAAGAAACTACGTATAACATTAAGTGAATTGCTTGGGCTAACAGAATATGGATAATAAATAGCAATATTAGCTACATATAAATTTTCACAATAATTTTACTATTCCATACATACTTTTGGTCAGCATCTCTATCGCGTTGATTTGCTCGAGTATTATTATTAACATTGCACTCAATACCAGATTCACCTACCAATCTAACCCAAGCATTAAAACCTCCATTCAACAATACAGGACCCCTCTTCAAATGCTTTTTGAATTCATTTTCACAGATTGCTTGAATTAAATTCCTTATGGCATTTCTATCATCCGAAGTCGAAGTCTTCCCTATGGGAATGAAACTGGAATCTTGATCATGATATACAACCAAATCAAAATTATGACGGTCAGCAAAAAGCTTTCTTTCAAATTCAGGACCAACTACAAGTTTGGACTCAAGGTTGATAGATGATATCCTATCGAGATTACAATAATTAAATTAAGATTTGTATTTATCCCATAGAAAATGAATACAGACAAATCTTAAATATTTAGGCTTACTCATCCTTTAAAATGATGGGATCCAAGCAAACTATATTCTTTGTCTTAATATGCCCACGATCAAATGCAGCTCTGTGTCTAACGTCCAATACCAATATACGTGATGGATCTTCGGTAGTGTTAAGTAAATCACGCAAAACGCTAACCTCTATTTTGTTGGAATCAGGTAAAAAATCTAATAATTTTTTTTTATTTGGCAAAGATTTCGTATATTGTTTAAGTGTAGGGGTTTCAAAAGATGGTGCGGAGACAGGCGGAGTTTGCGGATAAATGGTTTGTTTTGGAGCATTATTAGATTTGGGAGTTCCATTTTGCATATGTACAACATTTAAGCTATTAGATTCGGATGAAGTCAAAGTCGAAGATACACCATCAATATTATTATTCATTAGACAAGACGGTGATGATTGTTGCAAAGAATTAGTACTATTCAAGAATACATTTGATGTTGGTTCTGGGGTAGGATGTGGTACTGGCATCTGTATATAACTATCTGTAGTTTCACTTCCTTGACCCCCATTTTTCTGATTTTTTTCATTTTCATTTTCTAATATTTTTCTTGCTGCTTCGGCCTTTGCTAAAATGTCTGAAATTCCCTACAAAGTATATGCTATTTTGTGAACAAGTCTAGAAATAAAACAAAATGTAAACATATAATGCGTACAGTGCGTAGGTCCGAGAAGTCCTTTTTCTCTTTTTCACTTATTTTCCCATATTCCTTATGATTTGGTATAATTTCTATAAGGATACTGTTTTTATGATTATGAATCGAATATTAGATTTCTTCTGTTGGTCAAGTTGTTAGTAAAGTTTTATTTAAAACTTACGATGAAACTTTAACATTAGAGATGTAGACTGTTTCCAAGTCACCCTTTTCATTAGCTAATTTCGCCTAGACGAGAAAACAAAAGAAAAAACACCGAATAAAGGATTAAAATATAAAAATTAGAAGCTCTCAAATTAGACTAGTCTTAAAAGGATATTTAACAGCAACTAAACGCTCGTTTTGCATAAAAACATCAACCAACCTGGTCAAGCAACTTTCCCACACTACTCAGCCAAGATTTTATTGAAGCGTCTTTAAGATCTTCTGAAATTTCACATTTTTTTTTTAGCTGAGACGGTAATGAAGTCGACATATTGCTATCTCAAATCACTGCTAACGCTAGGAACTTTTTTATACATATGCAGAGATCACACGAGCATTTATCGTTATGAAATATCGATATTCTATTTTTGGATGCATATTTTAACTAAAAGAGATGGATTACGTAACTCTATTACAACAGGTCATGATTTGAGTGTTGTACACGGGACAAATTTAAGGTTTTAAAAAAGTATCAATTGCTCAAAATTTTATTAAAATAACCTACTTTAAATTATAATTTTACATATGTCATATTAATGAGTGTAACAATCACCTTGACACGAACTTATACCGATGGATAGATTATTGGCTAGCTTAAGGGTAGGGGTGACGTAGATCATTTGTCATATGATTTTCTAGCAAATAAAATTTTATATATAAAAAAAAAATATATTACTAATAAAACTTTTCAGTATTATATTCAATTGTTACCAAAATTTAATAGTATATAAATTTATATCTTCTAATTATTTTGATAAAATTTTATAATTTATTTTATTTAAAAAAAAATACTTTATATATTACTAAGTTTGCCTAGGTTAGCTTATAAGTTTTCTAGAGCACACAAGATTTATATAGGAAATTTGTGTAACATAAATAAAATTTTATATGTAAATCATATGATATCATATGATTTGCTATAAAATTACTAGTAAAAATGATTTACATCATCTCTACCTTTAAATATAAACTTTTAGATAACTATTTCTTCAAAAAAATACAGATATGTGATATTTTTGTGATACATTTGTAACTCACCTATTATTGTATTATTTGATCTGTTATTAACAATTCTGTTTAAAAAATAATTATTTTGATAATTTTATGTTTATATTTTGCAAAAAATAAATTAAATTACTTATTTTTATAAAATTTTTTTTTGAAAAAAAATAAAAGATAACAAAATTTTATATATAATTTTTTATGTAAGTTTTAAAGTTATATAATAGTTGTTCTAAGTTTTTAATAATTTTGATTTGAATTTTTTTTATAATTATTTTTAAAAAATATCTTTTAGTTTAAGAATAGAGTTATATAAATTATTTTTATATAGTTATATTTATATTTTTATCTAATTTAATATATGCTATTAATAAAACTTTTTTATTTATTTTTTTTTTTTTATTTTTTTTTTTTTATTTTTTTTTTTTTTACTTTGGCGACAATGCCAGTTGGTTTTTATTAGCTTAATCTTTGATATAGTACAAATTTATAGTTACATTTTAGGATCGATTATTACTAGTACTATATACTATCTAATTTAACATCACTGACTTTACCCAGTTACCCTTATGGCACCTAAGTGCATGTCCACCGCATGCCTGCACACAGTTACCTTGGCAACCACTTGCGGTCATAGCATACATTAAACTACTACACAGACAAGAATACCTATTGAATTTAATGCGACATCCCAAATGCCAGGAGTACTGTCTTCTGTAAATCGTATCCATATGTCCCACTCACATGTTTTACCTAGTTTTGTTTCTTCTGCCTTCTAATCTAATTATATCTAGTATTACCTTGTTCTCCACATTTCCCATCTTTTCGTCACTGTATTACTTCCAAATTGGTCCTACTTAGATATGTCTGATCCTTATAATCTTCTTATCTTTGGTTTGCCTGTTATTGATTCCTCTAAGGTGCTTCGACAATGGTCCAGAATCTACAATGAATCTGTATCTCAAGCCAGATTTGCTGCTGTCATTAGTCTTTTGACCAATCTGTATCTTAAGCCAAACCTGCTACCACTGTTCCTGCAGATGCCCTAGGTCTTAATGTCATACAATAACTCGATGCTGCATTTAACTACCAACACAGTACTTCCTTTTATAGTAGAGACTGGGACTTGTTACACTTACAAACAGAACAATTCTGGTTATACCTAGAGAGTTCCTCTGACCCTAGTGATACTATACTATCATATATTGCAAGCTCCCAGCTTATTCGACAATACTTGCAGGACAATTCTGGTTATGTCCAGGAAGTTACACTGACCCCAGTGATGCCATACTACCTTGCAGATCTTATCTCACATTGGTTGGTTAATCCCTAGTCTTGTTCATCATAGACTTCCATATAGGTACGACCAGAACCCGATTTAGTACTTTTACATTGCAGAAAGAGGTTATACACCTACCTCCAAGATCTTTCTTT
>CAJVQA010010600.1:0-11280 GCA_910591915.1 Cetraspora pellucida | reverse complement strand
AGTAACTAAGTATTACATCATGTATAACAATATAAAATAATATACTAATAATAATAATAAATAATATCTAAAAATAATTAATAATAAAATAAAATAAAATAATCATTCTATAACAACATATTAATATTAAATATAATAAACAGTATTATATTCTGATATTCTACAGTATTTATTAATATATTCAGAAATTATTAAATTGCTTATAGAAGAGCATTAAGAAAACTGAATTCATTTTGGCTTTTATTAGCTATTAATTTATAAATATCATGCTAGAAACAGTTTTTTTGCAAATACTTGCTCTATTATTCATGATTGTGAAACCAGCTCTTGAAAATGCTCTTTTACTAGAAACACTTGAAGGTTTAATGCTTAGATAATCATATACCATTCTGCTAAGTATTGGCAATTTTTGTAATAATGATTTCCAAAATCATATTTTATTATTTTTTTCTTTTTCATAGTTATAAACTTTTTAAGTAGCTTATTTTTATATACATCTAACTTATATTCAATTGTATTTATAAGGTTTTATTTTTTTGAAACTCTTCTAGAAAATAAAAAATTTGGTGCAGAATAATTATCATTAATTTTGACAGTTTTAACAGCTAAAGATTCTATATATACATATTTCTTTTTATTTTTCATCAAATATTATTAATAACTGATTCTACATTATCTTCACTATATTCATCAATGTCAATTAAAGTTGCTTTTAAATAGTCTAACTTATATTGCAAATCAAGTATGTGCACAATTATGAGATAATTGATAATTACATCCTAATATTTTTTAAATTTTTTCTTTATTTTGTAAATTATATTGTTATTTTTAGTTTTTTTAAGATGCTAATCAATTTTTAGTTTAATTGTTATTGCATCAGAAATTGGATTTAATTGTTCTTTAGAAAAAGTTAATATTGTACTTTCAAATAGTTTAAGAAATTGATAGCAGGATTCAAGAATTACAAGTTTTTCCTTTTTTAAACAAGAAGATATTGATGATTCATTTGAACACATGCTGTAAATTGCTAAATATAAGTAAAGATATCTCTTAAATATAGCTAATATAAAATTTCAATATGTTTATTTTAAGAATAGGTCTCAAAAATTTGATTCCCAAAATTTGACAATATGATTCTAATAGCCTTAATCTACCATTAGCTAAAGGATTAGCTAAGTATTTCATTACTTTATAAACCTTTTTTTGTAACAAGCTTATTTCTTTTAAACCTTCTTTAATAATAAGATTGAGAATGTAATACATACATTCTAAAAAAAGACAAAATAAGAAATAAAAAAAAAATAATAAATTAAAAAAATAAAAAATTAGAAAATAAAAAACAAATATATAAAAAAACTACTAATAGATATTAAATTTGTATTCTGCAATTTATTCTGAAGCAAGCAGCTTATAGCTTTGTTGGTAGTAGTATTGTCTATAGTAATTGCAAATACTTTTTTTTTGATAGAATAATTTTCTAATATGTTTATTATTGTAGATATAATTTTTTCTGCTGTTAAACCAGCTTGTTGAAAACTTAATATAATGTTAACAATTTTCTAATTTTCACTGATCCATAATTCTGTAACAATAACATAATAGCATTTATGAACAGTTGAGTATCACTCATTACATGTTAGTAAAATTTGATCAAAAATCTTGACTAATACATTTTTAATAAAAGTAAATATTGAATTAAAAATATTTTCAGTAAGAAGGTTTAATATTGTAGTTGAATATAGAACATTATATAAATTTGCAATATAATAAAGGTTTCTGGCTATTTTATGAAATAATAAATTGTTGAGAACATTAAAAGATATTTATGTTCTTATAACCAAGTCAACTATTGATTTGTCTATTTCTTTTGTAATCTGTCAGAACACATTACTCTAAACACTTTGAGCATTCTGAGTTTTATTTAGTAGAAACTTAAAGCACTTTAAAGTATGTTCTTTTAGATACATTCTACTAATATTTGCTGAATATGTCTTTTTATTACAATATCAGCATTTCCAAACTTCCTAATTATTATGCATTACAGATTTTTAGCAGTCTTTAGTATGAAACTTAACAATTCTAGTCCAATTTCACTTGATAAAGAGTTACTAGTAAAAGAATCATTTAGATTTATTGTCTGATCTTTTCTTATAAATTTATAAATAATTTAAAATAAAAAGAATTTAAGTAAAAGAGAAAAAATAATATAAGCAAGTAAAAAAAAAAAAATCAAGAATATAAAAAAGCAATATAAGCAAATGTTAAAAAAATATAAGATATGACGATAAAAAAAAGGTAAATAAAAAAATATAAGGAAGAAAATATAAGGTATATGCAAAGAATTATAATGCTATTTATACTTTGTTTTTTTTTATATCTCTAATACATATCTGTTATAATTATTTAATTGTACATATTAGATACAATTATTCAATTTTAGCTTAATGCAATTGCTTATTTTGTGATTATTGTTTAGCATTTAACTCAATTACTTAGTTAGATTACTTTATTTTATTTAACTTAACTATTAGAAGGTTTTAAATTAATAAAAAATAATATATTTCATAAAATAAGTAGGATTTTTCAAATAGTATCTTTACTATAGTTTAATTATAAATTGGTAAAATGAAATAAGATTTTTTAATTTTATTTTTGAAACTTCTCATTTGTCTTATTAAGTATTTAACTCAATTAGTTATTGGATTGTTTATTTTATTTAATTAATTTGACTATTTATTTAGTACATATTTAATTTGATTACTTAGTTGGATTATATTATTTAATTAACTTAACTATTTATTTAATACATATTTAACTTAATTATTTAATTGATTATATTTATTTAATTAACTCAACTATTTATTTAAACATATTTAATTCTACTATTTAGTTGATTACATTTGTTAGATCACATTTATTAATTAACTTAACTATTTATTTAATTCAATTTAGAAATATTATCTAAGTAAGCTGACTTATATAATTTGATTCAAATTGACAAGTTATATAGATCACAGATCAGAAACTAGGTTGACTTGAGTCAAACAAATCATCTATATTTTATATAACTTGTGTTTTATTGAAAATGTTTTTTATATTATACTGCTTATATGTAACATGCATTGTTTAGTATCTTAGATAGCAATTATTACATAACAATTTTAATTGACCAACTTGTTTGACCTAAGTTATGATTCTAGTTAATATTAGTCTGAATTTATTGCTTCAAGCAGATCATATTTTATTTAATTAACTTGACTATTTAGTGAATATATATTTAATTCAATTATTTAGTTGAATCACTTATTTAATTAACTTAGCTATTTATTTAGTTCATTTATTTTATTTAATTGACTTTACTATTTGTTTAGTATTTAATTAGATTACTTAGTTAGATCACTTATTTAATTAACTCAACTATTTATTTGGTTTATTTATTTATTTAATTAATATTATTTTGCTATTTGATTAAAAAAGGTATTCAAAAATATCACCTTAGCATTACTATTTATAGTATTTAACTCAAATATTATCTAAAATGCGTAATATTCATTATGGTCTTTAATAGTTTAATTTTGTAAAAATTATATAAAAAGTTAAGTTTTTCCATATTAAAAGAGTTTTTCAAAGCTTTTTTAAACAATAAAATATATTATAACTTCTGTTTTTCTTAACTATTACATTATAACAAACATGGATTCTGAAAATAAAAAAAATTAAAAATTTGTTAAAACATATGTGTTCAATAAAATAACTTTTAAAAACATTAAAAATTGGAGTTTGTAAGAATGTGTAATGCTTATAATTGCAAAATATATTTATATATACATTCTACATGCAGAACACATTATGCAATAAATTAATTCAACCTTTCTTAAGCCATTTACCATGCAGAGTTTTTAATATTTCTGCTTATTGCTAATAATTTTTTTGATCTTGTTGAACTAAAAAAATAGGTAACTAAAGGGCACAACAGTATAAGATAGACATTTAAACAACTATTAACAGTAGAATAAATGCTAAATATATTAAAAAACTTTTAAAAAAATAATTAATTAATAGTTATTAGTAGGGCTCTGCAAATGCTAGGCATGGTGCCTAAAAAACATAATGCAGAATTTTAGTTATTAGATATGTAGTAAATATTAATTTTAAAAGTTTGTTTTAATAATATAAAGTATGAATATTATGGTAAAATTAAGAATAGCTAATATTAAATATCCACAATAAAAAGTTATTTGTACATCCAATTTGTTCTACAAATAGAAAATATAATTTGCTTTAAATTACCAAAAAAATAAATCTAATTTTATCTAAAACTATTATTATATTTTTATTTTCTCGAAAATGATTAAAAATTGTAGTTTTTAATGACTATAAGTATTGTGGCAGAATGATGTACATCAAAACAATAATCAATCAAATATATGATATTATTAATTATAAAACTACATATCAAGCAATATAAGGTGTTTATCAAACTAATAAAATTAAAGTCATATATTTGAATTTACTATAAGTAATAGTAATTTTTGGTATATCTAAAAGCAGAGTTGGCAATAGAGCCTAATAGAGCTCTCTATTCACATAGCTACTAAGCTCTATTGGCATCATTGCCAACCTTACCTAAAGAGTATATTGCTTAGAGATAAGTATAGTAATAAGTAGATTTCTTCTTGTAAATATAAATTACTATTAAACAAATCTTAAGTTTTTTACATTTTACTAAATTCTTAACTCTGATTTGGATTCAGGTATAATAGTAGGAATCTTTTATAAGAGAGTCTTTTGTATGACTATTTATGATAATTTTTTAGAGAATAATACTTAAAAAATAAAAAAATAAAAGTCTAAACCTATCTTAAGTAAGTTAAACAAAAATATTTGAAAGACAATTTGTATATATATAACTACTCAAAGTCTAATCTAACCCTAATCTAAAGGGATCATAATCTTAAAGTTAATCAAATAAATTATTAAGAAATATAAGCTAACTTTACTTTAGATGTTTCTCTGTTTTGAAAATGTAAGAAAGTTGCAAAGAAGTCTAAAAAGAAAAAAAACAAGCTTTTTTTAGCTTTTTGTTATTTAAATATTACAGTATTTGATATATATTATTTGTTAATTTTGATTTTGTCATATTTAGATAATTTGCAAATATGTCAAATCTACTTATATATATCTGTATATGATGTGTAAAAGTTAATATCAAACTTAATTTTTTTTAACTTATATAAAATTACATATATATAATATAAAATTGTAATTTATGTAACACAACTAGTATTGATAGACAAAATCTATGAGTTTTACCATAGATGAAAGGTGAAACTAGTTTGACTTTTACTAAAAAAAATTAAAATAGTGAAATAGTAAAACTGATAAAAAGTAGTAAAATTAGCAAAACTGCTAATAGATAGCAAAATTAGAAAATAGTAGTAAAATTAGTAAAAAATAATAAAACTAGTATTATAGATGAAAGCCTTCTTAATTTTTATACTATAATGATAACATGACACAAGAAATCTCTTACAGGTATATGTGATATTCAAGAGAGAAGTATAGCTTTTGTTAGACATTGTCAAGAAACTATACTCTTTTCTGAAACATTTTAGAAAAGATAATGCAATACTAATAACTTTACTTTATTTCACTAATAGATGATAAACCTTGCCTGTAGAAATTATTCTAGAGAAAAAGTATCAATACAGTCTATAGTCAAAAGCTGTTTATTAAAATAATAACAATAAAAGCTATCTTTAAGTTTCTGTTCCTAAAGAATTCCAAGATGTGTTTACAATATTAAAAGGAAGAGAAGTGTTTGTTACTTAATCATACTTAAAGAATTTAGCAAAGTTTATATATCTGTAAGCTAAGTGACTAAGCAGCCAAGTAACTAAGTGATTAAATGACTAAGTGACTAAGTAACTAAGTAATTACTAAGCAACTAAAAAGTTCTAGCAACTAATGACTTATGGACTAATTACTAAGTGACTAAGTGACTAGATAACTAAGTAATTAAATAACTAAATGACTAAGCAACTAAGCAACTAAGTGATTACTAAGTAACTAGAAGGTTCTAGCAACTAATAACTAATGATTACTAGTAGACTAATTACTAAACAACTAAGTAACTAAGTAACTAAACAACTAAGTAACTAAGTGACTAAGTGATTACTAATTGACTAGAAAGTTCTAGCAATTACTAGTAATAATAATAATACAATAATAAAATAGCTAATACTAAATAATATTAATAATAATAATAATTAATAATAATAAAATAATAATAATTTATTCTATAACACTAGCAAAAATAAAAAGATATTAAAAAAAATTGTTTTTTATATAATCCTCAATATTTTTATTTATATATATAATGTAAGCTCTGAAATTAGTCATAGTTACATATAACTAATCATCGAAATTAGGT
Organism: Cetraspora pellucida; assembly: GCA_910591915.1. Classification (NCBI taxonomy): domain Eukaryota; kingdom Fungi; phylum Glomeromycota; class Glomeromycetes; order Diversisporales; family Gigasporaceae; genus Cetraspora; species Cetraspora pellucida. The sequence goes on along the minus strand of CAJVQA010010600.1, from coordinate 4,847 downwards.
TCTGTCATCTATTTGAGTAACTAGTCATATGAAAAATAAAAGAAATCTTACTTTTTTTATTTTTAATACTTTGCTTACTTCAGATAAAACAAGGATATATAGGGCATTCAGTTTTTGGTTATGATAGTTAGGAAAGAGGTTTTAAAGATGAAATATTGTAAATAGATAATATAGAGAAAATAATCCTTAAATGTAAATAAAACTTTATTATAAATAAAAGGATTTCTGCCTAGAGAAAATGTAACAAGTAATATCTCCAAGTAAATACATTTGCTTAAATAAATTTACAGTATTGAACCCATATTGAAAATAAACTATAATCCCATTCAAACTAAAACTATTGTTAAAAACATTATAATTAACTATTATTTGCTTATTGTAATCCAATAAAACTGCATTTTGTTTGTTTATTACAAGTCATATAACCAAGCCATTAGATAAAGAGAAGGACTCCAACCCTGATTCAATGTATTATAGTCTCAAGTTAAGAAAAAAGAAAAAAAATTAAAGGAAGCAGAGGTTAATAGAAGAATAGGTTAAAAAAAAAACTTAATGCAAGAAAAGAAAAGTAGTACTCACCTACAGATAAACCATCTTGCCAAATTTAATATGCCTATTTCGACTTAGCTATCATAGGTTATATAAAGATTGAAAAGAATTAGCAACAGACTTGCTGATTTACTGAATTACAATAGCATAATGCAATACTCTTATTTATTATATATCAATTTGATTAACTAATTTTGTTAATTATTATTACATGAATTTAATAAAAAATTAAAACTTTTTTAAATTTTTACTAATAATATTATAAAAAAAGATGGCTTAGTCTTTTTAGAAGTCTTTAAGAATTTGATCTTTGTTAAGTTTTACTTTTTCTAAGCATTCAACTTTAGTAGAAGTTTTGTTAGAGTTTTGTTTTTCACCAGGTTTAGTTTTGTTTTTTGCCATTTGTCAAAAATAGTTTTGCTAACAACAATAAACACAATTATAGTTAAAATATATGATCTAAATTGCAACTTTTAAATTATTAAAAATCTGAGAATTTCAATAGTGCATGGCACTTTGTGCCTATGCCTTAATAGTGTCTAGCACATTGTGCCTGTGTCTTAATAGTACCTAGGCATTTTGTGTTCTGTGTCTTAAAAATGCCTAGCATTCCATACCTATGTTTTAACAGTGCCTGGTATTTTTATATTTATGCCTTAATAGTGCCTGGCATTTTGTGCATATGTCTTGAAAGTGCCTGGCATTTTGTGCCAATAGGCATAGACATGGCATAAGGCACTAGTGTCTAGCATGACACCAATATGCCTAGCATGGGCATTTGCAGAGCTCTAACTAAAACATATTTAATAATTTTTGGTCTACACAATATCAATCACAAGTACATATTGATACCAAATAGTACAACTCTCTTACTATTCTAATTACAGAAGAAGAAGTACTTCAAATTATAGCAAAACTTTCAAATATGAAAGCCTGTGATCCTATAGGTATCAGTTATAAAATACTTAAACATGCAGATGTTATTTGCATTAAAGCCATAATTGCTTTATTTAATCACTGCTTTAACTTAAGCCAAACTTCTAAACAATAAAAATATAGCAGAATTTACTCTATTCCAAAGTAAAGCACATTTGATGAAGATCTTAATCTTATCTATTCTATAAGCCTTATTAAACATACTTACAAAGTTTATACAAAGATTATTACAAACAAAATCAGTACAATTTTCTCATAACATCCAATTCTCTTACTATACAATTATATTGCTCTGTTTAACAATAGTACCTTAATGCCTATACATATACTCAAAAACTTTATTGAAAATGCATTATGCAATCAAAAACCAATCTGCCTTTTGTCTCAGAATATAAGCAAAATTTATAATTCAGTTAATCTTAACCTTTTTAAATACTCTTTGCAGCATCTTGCTCTTTCTTTTACTATTATCAATACTTTCATTAATCTACTTACTAATTGACAAAATTAAGTTATTACAAATCTTGGCCTTATTTCTTCATATTTAGTTCTTAATAGTATCGATCAGAAAAAAACTATTACTCCACTTTTATAAAAAATATACTATAATCCACTTATCTTATACATCTATAATAACTTTAATAGATATAACACTAAAGTTTTTTAACCAACTAATCTTAAAAATTAAACATTTAACAAACTTGAATCTTATTGCTCTGTTTATGTCTATATGGATAACACTTTATAGATTGCATCTTTATAGCAAGAACTTTTACAAATCTTATTAATAACAGAATCCTTTTACAATATAACTAACATCCAAATCAATCTTACTAAATTAATACTTACAATTAATAATCCTTTAACTAATTACAGTTTTATTACTTATAACAGTTATTTATTTAATTTTCATTTTTTAAATGAACTATTTAAGTTTTTAGAATGCTGGTTTACACTCAACAACAAACAAATAAAACAAACTAAGCTTATTGCAGCTAAATCATCACATTTTGTTAAAATTGCAAATACTAAAAAAATCACTAACACATATGCATAATACATTATTAATACAATTATTATCTCTATAATTGAATACTATATTCATAACATTGTTCTTAGTTAGAACATATATAACAAAATTTTTACTAACTATATTGAACTTGTCAAAAGCAAAGCCAAACTCAGTCATACAATTCCTACTAATATACTATTCTACTCTTAACTATATAATATTTGAAATATATAGGATATTTAACTTTAATATCATATTACAAATTATATTAAAAGACTTAATTCTCTTAATCTTTTTGGTATTAATACTTGCATTTAGCTTTAACAGCTTTAAAATAATTTTTAATCACCTATTAGCATTTTAATTCATAACAATCCTATTATCAATAGACCAAATAAACATACTACAAATTTTAAAATAATTTAACTCTTTAAATATTTTGGTATTACATTTATTTCTAACTCAGCTTACAACATTTTATATACTATTTAACAAGGTTCTATCTCATTAAAATCTTTGCTCTTCTCATATTTAAAATACTTAACTTTCAAAAAACAACTTAAGCATTATGGTATTTTATATTTTGATCAACTTACTGCATTTGACAACTCATGCTTATTAAATTGAAAACACATTTCTTCTCATATATATAAGATTCCAAAAGGCAAACAGCTACTTTGGTTTATTTATTTAGAAGACCAAATTACAAGCCACTTTTACAATTATACACTCTACCAATGCCTACATCTATCTGATACAAACTATTACAGTTATACAACTGAATACTTCTTATCTTACAAAAAACCATGGCTTATTATAATACTTAATAATTAAATTATTGCTAGCAAAGCCAGAAAACAATCTTCTGCATTTAGATTTATCTTATTACTCATTGGCAATGTAATATTGAATTACAATTTACTCAACTTTACCTTCTTCTACCTATTTAAATCTATATATGTTCTGGCTGTTCTCTCAACTCTTAAACAATTGATAACAAATGTACAATTGTTATTTTTACCAATCTTGCAACTTGATTTTTGGATTGAGTTAATACTTATAACAAAACTCTTAATTTTAATGCTAATCATCTTGATCTTATATACTCTATTGCAATTTGACATTCTACTTAAATTTTAGATTTTTCAAATATTACTATTGTTATTCAACCAATTTTTATAATTTTTGAACCTAGTTCATTTATATATAATCTTCAAAAAATAGCCAACTATAATGCTAATTTATCAGAACTTCACTTTTATACAAATGGCTTTGTTATTAATTTGAGTACTTCACAATGCTCTATAGATATCAGATAGGCCCAAATTTCTAATAACTTTATACTATATATATTTTAAACTTAAACAAAACTATAGTCTTGTTCATTTAAAACTGAACTTACTGCCTTTAGAAATAGTATTATAAACATATATACAAATTCTCAATCTGTAATTTCTAAATACCAAAACATTTTAAACTCTTCTACAACTTTATTCTATAAACATATATTATATACTTCATTATGAAACTTACTAATCAACTTTGTTAACTTATACAAAATTCAAATCATTTTTTACAAAGTAACTGCACACTAAGACAACATGTATAACAACCTTATTGACTAACTAGCACAAAACTATTATAATCTACTATATCTAACTTTTATGCCTTACAATATTTATAATCTATCTTATACTCTAAATCTTAAAAATTCTCTTTAAAATTACCTATTTATCACAGCATTTGTACAATCTGTCATATAAATATTTATGCATTATGAACTACACAAAACTGGTTCCAAAAGTAGAACAAAATCTTTAACCAAATTAATTGACAAGCCATTTGGCTATATATTAACAATAATCAAAAAATCTTAAACTTTTCATATAGCTTTTAATCTTCTGCTTTTAAATTATTTAGAATTGAAATTCTATTTAATGATCTTTTTACTTTACACATTCTGCACAAATAATATTACTCATATCTACCAACTTGTTACCAATACTATGAAACTAGTTCTTATCTTTATTAGATAATATATTTATCTGACCAACTGCTATCAACCTTATTAACAATTTATTACAATATATTTTAAATATAAATACACTTAATACTACTCCTAAAACTATAACTAAACTATATTGCCAAATTAAACAACTGTATTGTATAATGGCACACAATATAGTAGACCTATTATCAGTTTTCTCAACCTTATTAGGCTTAGTATGAAATGAAATTATCTCTATTATCTCAAATCTATTATCTAAAAAACAACTATAACACTTGTTTTTTTTTTTTTTTTTTTTTTTTTTTTTTTATTTATTTATAATATCAAGTAGGAAAAATTGAT
>CAJVQA010010599.1:0-11280 GCA_910591915.1 Cetraspora pellucida | reverse complement strand
TTATTAATAAAGATATAAGCAAGGCCTCACCTTAAAAAAAAAAAAAAAAAAAAAAAAAAAAAACAAATCTTAACTAAAAATTTGTCTGTACAAAAATGTTTATAACTATTTATTTTACTAAGTTAACTTGTTTTGACTCTTAAGTAAATTTGTTTAGTACTAAATTTTACATTTATCCTAAAAGTTTTAAGTCTTTAGGATTTAAACTTGTTGAGAAAAATGTACTGATAGTCTTTAACCTTCAGAATTTACAATTTTAATTATTATACAAAAGTTATTATTGCAACTTACTTTACACTTTTAAGTAAAAGTGTAGAGTATACTTTTAAGTAAAAGTGTAGAGTATACTTTTTTGGTTAAAACAAGCTCTAAATGAAAATTTTTGACCAAATATTGACTAAATTATAGTCAAATTTAATTTTTACTCTTTTGTAAAAATTTTTTTTTTACTTTTTATCCCTACCTTGGTCTGCTCATTCTTACATATTATTTATATAATATCAGATCATTTTTTAATTTATATTTAATTAAATTTACACTAAATTTACTAATATATCCTTAAATAGAACCTTATTTAACACACAATTTATTCTTTTCCATATTTGGTTCTAATTAATTTTATACAAAAATTGTATTCTGTACTAATACTACATTACATTGGTGACTAATATTTAGTTACACTCACTATCCTAGTTTATTATAAATTATAATTTTGTAATACCTTATTACAAAAATTATACAAACCTATATTAAGCTATACTGTATACTTAAACTTCTGTACTTGCCTACTACTCTTATAAAATCATATACTTACAACTTTTATTTAACAAATTATTCTAAAAATGATTACTCTTACAACAACTAAACCAGACTACTATAATATGAATTATTATTAGTCTAAATACAGAGCCCATTATGAACTTGGTATAAATAATAAAACTTCCAAATCACTTCATGTTCTTCTATTGGATATTAATCCTAATTAATGTAAAAATCTTAAGAAAAAATAACATTACTTCAAAGTTCCCATTCAACCAACTATTGGTACATGTTTATGCAGTTAATTTCATACAAATTTTATCTCTTGCTTTTATAAAATTACTTAACCTACTACTTTTGGCCTCTCTAATATACAAATCTCTCCAATTATCTTTATTAAATACTTTAAAAAAATCAGTAATACTCTATTTGTATCTTCTATTATTAAACAACTTTTAATTCAACTTCCTAATTCTACTATTCTTTTCTTTTCATTCAATATCAATCCTACATTAACTACTACTATTCCTTACTCTCAACATGTTCATACATGTGTTTTATATAATATCAAAAATATTTCTTGTGTTTTTTCTTAAGAAAACAAACATTTACCAGATTATATCATAGCAATTCTTTTTAGAACTCAACTTTTTCATCATAGTTGTATTTACAGAATTATTAATATTAAATTATGTTATCTCACTTAAACTAAAGCTCTAATTCAAGAACAAAAGAAAATAACACCTATATCCAAATTTATTTTACTTAACAAAACTGAAAAATTGGAAATTTTAAAGAAATTTTATCCAAATTTCCTAAAAAAAATATCAAATCTCAACAACAAAAATGTGATACCTCTCAAGATCTTGACTGGTTTAAATTATTTCTAGTCACAAAAGAAATAGAACCTAATTCAAAACTTAATACTCCACTTTCTTAACAATTATTTGAGTTTCTTAAACCCAACTTAATTCAGTTTGCATCTGGAAAAACTATTCTTTCTAAAAATTCAGATATTAAATCTACTTTTAAATACTTTTTTGATTACTTATTAAAAAATATAGCAGAGCAAAAACCTAAATTCTTGATAGACTTATTTCATAAAACTAATCCATAAATTAATACTCATATTTCAATTTCTATAGAAATTTTAATTAATATCTTAAAACTTATTTCTCTTAATTTTTTACTATATTCTTTATAAAACTCAATTATAAAAAAATTCTTCAATCTCATTATACTATTCCACTATATACATTTCAAAATCGACTTCAAGTTGATATCAATCTTGTTCATTTACACCTTTTTCTTAACTTTAGTTACAAAACTATTTATGCAAAAAAATTTGCAGAAAATCTAAATCTTCAACTACTTCGCCTTATTTTACATTATAACATTAGTTATAATTTAATCAACAAAGCTCTTTTTTAAATACAAAATGATAAAAAGTTAAATGTTAATATTTCTTTTAATATTAATACTGAAAAATTTAAAAATTCTTTTCAAATACCTTCTCATAAACCATATAGAGCAATTCATGAAAATTGGTTTGATAAATTCTTTAAAATTTATAAACATCATTCTTCAAACATTATCAAAACCAAAGTTTTTAACTTTCTTAAATATCAAACTGCAACTAAATATGCTCAAGAGCATAAAAAGCTATTACCTCAATCCTTTATTATTGAATCTATTACATTTCTTCAAAAGTGCACTCTATTAGTTAGAAAACTTGCTCTTTTTTATGTTCATATTTACAAAAACTCTGATGAACACAAATGCACAATTCTTCTTTCTAATACTGAATATAATTTTCAAAACCTTTCTATATATTACTTTGATCAATCCTTCAAAAAATTTTCTACTTCTGTCTTTGACAAATCAAGTCTATCCATTAGGTCTAATCAACTAGCATGGACTCATTCTACTTTAAACTTTTCAATCTTTTACAAAGATAATGAACATCCAGCCTCATTCAAAATTTCAACTCCAATTAAATTTCTTCATGAACTTACTAATTCAGCTAAAAAACAATTTATAGAAATTAACAAAACTGATTATAATATTAATTGTCAAACCTATTACTTTTATAAATACTTTAAAGCTTTTCTTCAAGCAGCAGCTCAAAATAATGAAATCTTCAACTTAAGCTATGACCAAACTATTAAAAAAGCTACAACTCAAATTACAGACATTCATTTTCTAGCCAAAATTATTACCTATTTTGAAATACTTAAACAAAATAGTACAAATCTTTCTATTTCTTTTATCTAGAAAAAATACAATAAAGACTATTACTCTTAAATTGAATCTCTTATTATTAAGGAATTTAAATATATTACTTTTAAAAAAATCAATGACTTTGACCTTTTTAAACCTATTACCTCTCAACCTTCTTTTCAATAAACTTTTTTGCAAGTAACATTAAAGCAGCTGCCACTTCTATAATTATGATGTACTCTACAAACAGTAGGCTATTTTTAAAGAAGAATAATGTAAGTAGGTAGGTAATAAAGCCTATTCATGCAAAAGACTGAGTTAATAATGATTAAGTCCAATATACTAGGAAGACTACAGTATCTTTTGTAGCTGTGCAAGCTGAGTTTAAAACAGTAAGTGACCTTATAGAAACATCTTACTACTCCTTAAATTTCAATTATTCATCTAATTTTAAGAACCTTCCTTGCTACAATATCTGTCTAATTAATCATAATCTCCTAATATTACCACCTAAACAAACATTACTATCTTTTACTCAACATCTAAAAAATAACTTCTTTAACAAATCTTTTAAAATCTTTATTAATAATACACTTACTAAAACACATCACAGGTCAAACAAATGAATAAAGGATGAATAATAGGTAAATAACAGAAAAACAAACTGCCATTATTCTACCCTATATCTGCCAAATAATGGCAGCATAATAGCAGTATAATAGCAGAATAACAGTAAAATAACAGGAGGTTTGTCAATATGAGTAACATAATAGTAATATAATAACAAAATAATAGAACAGTTTTATTATTTTGCTATTATGTTACTATTATGTTACTCATATTGACAAACCTCCTGTTATTTTACTATTATTCTGCTATTATGCTGCTGTTATGCTGCCATTATTTGGCAGATATAGAATAGAATAATGGCAGTTTTTTTTTCTGTTATTTACTTATTATTTACTCTTTATTTATTCATTCAACCTGTGCATATCTATAAAAATTTAAAACATAAACTTCTACCTAATTATACACTTCTTCCAAATTCACATTATTATCTATATAATAACCTTTCTATTAAATTACATTTCAGATACTCAACTCCTTATACTATTTTTTTTTTTTTCTTTAATATACATAATGATAATCATTCAAATTTTATTACTTCTAAAGTTTTAGTATTTATGCAAAAACTCTTTCCTGTAAATCATTTTTTACATAGTAAACAAATATCAAATTGCAACTAGGCACACTTAGAATATATAACTAAATAAATAAAAATAACTTGCAACAAATAACAACAACAAAGCTACTAAAGATTAAAAGAAGTAGAGAAAGTGTCTTCTGCACTCCTGTCCTCTTTACAACCTTGTTGCCAACTATGTTAGCAACTAAAGTAAACAATGACAACAATAAAAAAAATAATAACAAAACACACGTGACTGAAACCCAAAGAAAAAAAACATGACCTACTTATATATATACTGATAGCAATAATACAATAGGCAAACAAAGTAAAGAAAAAAAGCAAAAAACTAACTATAACACTACTATTCCAGTTTAAACAAATACTAGAAAAAATGGAGTAGAAGAAAATTCTAAAGAAAAAGGAAATTCTAGCTTAACCTTAAATTCTCAAGATATGACATTATCAGTAGAGATGGAAACAACAACAAATCTAATCCCAGACTTACACTGACTAATAGAAAAAAATATTTTCACAGATTTATAAAATTTCTAGAGCCTGATCCAAGCTTCTATCACAACTAATACAAATCTTCCTACACAAGAACAAAATGTAGATATAAACAAACTAATCTAGTCAAAACTAGCCTCCAGACCTAGTACATATGTGAATAATAATATAAACAAACAAATACCAGATATGGAAATAGACCAAGACATAGCAAACATAGATGATAAAAAAGTAGAAACACATTTAACAGACACAATAGTAAAGGAACAAACACAAAAAAAGATATCATATAGCCAGGCAGTTACTAAAAGTCTTCCAGAAAGAAATAAAAAAACTTTAAATGGCTTCAACAATGACAAAGAAAAAGAATAGTGCAAGCACACACAGTTAGCTTTAAAAGAAATTAGACAAAATAAACTAAAGATGTTCAACATGACAACTTGGACTCAGCCAAAAATCAAAGCTGCACTAACCTTCTACAATAAAATCAAAGAATTAGTTAGATATAAACTTATTACTAAACCAACAACAAGTTATATTCCAAAAGCAATCACGGCAAAATTGTTTCACAAAAATACAGCATTTTTTAGAAGCTTTATAAGAATTATTGCAATTAGACTACAACATCAAACAGAATTTAATAATTTGTTTACAAAAGCTTTAGATATCTATAAAAAACAACACAATGTACTAGCAACAAACAAGAAATATTAAGACCAAATCTTCGAACTACTACGAGTTAAACTAGCAACAGATTACTTGTTTAATCTAGACTTCAACTTAATAAACATATGGGAGATTACAAGATATATCTTTTACTTAACAGGATTTGCAAAAATCCCATAGCAACTAAATTTTGAAACAACCAAAAAATTGGTTTCAAGTCTTATTAATAAAATGCTAATACTACTACCTCCAAAACCTACTTCAATTCCTAGTTATTTAATGAAAATGATCCTTTTCAGCCTATCTATTACAAATTATCAAATTATTGCACCTGTAGCCAAGACTTTACGATTAATGTTTTTATTTGACAAAATACCTAAAACATATATTGCAGATAATCAGAAACCTCTACTAGACTTATATAAACTCTTAAATGATGAAGTGTGCAACATATTTTCTATTATAAGCAGAGCAGACTTGCAAAACCTGGCTTGATACAAAGAAACCTTATAGAAATTTTACATCTTTTGACAAATTCCTCCCAGCTACTTTGAGCTACTAGCACCAAAGAGCCTACTACTTTCCACTCTACAAGACTTAACTCTTAGACTAAAAGAAAAATTTTCTTTCTTATCTAAGAACCAAGAAGACTTCAAAGAACATGTTAGACTTTTGCAAATAGTTTACTCATTTACAAGACTACCAAATAACTACATTATCTTATGCAGATAACTGCCTTAAAACCCTACAAACTTAAGAATGACAGACCTTATTTTCCTTCTACAAACTGCAGAAGAAGTTAACTTATTCTTGAAAAAAATTCTATCCATATACAGCATCTCAACACCATTACCAAAAACTTATTGTAATTTCAACTATACAAAACTTCCAGACCTATCAGAAGATGCCAAATTAGTTACAGCAGTAAACCTAACCTTACCAATCTCAACTTCCAAAGAGCTAAACATTGCAGCTAAAGCATTATATGAACACTACTAATTTTATACAATACTCCAATCTTGGATAAATATTCAAAAAAAAAACCTAAATCTAGCAACACCCCAGATAAATTACCTTCTACAATCGAAAAACTGCAACTTGCATTAGTTGAAAAAAAAATTGACAACATAAATATACCTATTAAAAAACATCACAATATCCCTCTGGTTTTGGAAACTCTTCGACAAAACTTTTTTTATTACACCATGCCAGAGTACATATTTGATCTTATAGATCTACCTGAACTATCATTCAACATCTTTGAAAACAAAAACTTAACTAACACAATACTAAAGACAAAACATCTGCAATAGAGGATGACCTTATGACAGAAGACTTATGAGCATACACCCTAATACAAATACTCTACAACTTGTAGAAAACATGAATGAATCGAATCTTCATAACTTTAATATACACAAAAAAATTAACATTACTATTTACAACATCAGAGGCATCAATAACATATTAAAAATGCAAATCTGGATCAAACACTATGTTGAATTAAATTTATACATAATCTCTATCACAAAAACCAAACTAAAAAATTTAATAATGTTGTTATTAACTAACCCTTTATACAAAATCTTTACTTCAAACTTTGTATTATACAAACCAAACCAATGAGAAGCTAGCCTGGAAACTGCTTTAATGGTTTGCAATCAACTACAACTATATATTCACAAAATTAATACCTTTCAAAGAATAGCTATATGTCTTGATTTCTTTTTTCCTAATGATAACAAATCACATATCATCTCAACCTACCTCTCTTCAAATCATTCTTCTCTTCTAAAAAAGACCCAATCTCAATTACTTAACTGGATTACAGAAGCTAGGACTAGAAACTGGCATCTAATTATAATGGGTGATTTTAATGCCAATCAATTTAGAAACAAGCACTTTTGATATTTACAAATTTAAATGCTGCCAACCTAACAAGTTTATTAGCCTTCTATAACATCCAAACACCAACATGGCATGGTCTGACTTCTGCCAGTCAAATTGATAATTTCTGGATCTCATCAGATATATTATTAGCATTCGAACCTCCATCTCTAACTAATGCTTCTTACATTTCAGGCAGTAATCATTGCATCCTAAGCACAACTTGGTATACAAACTTTTCACCTTAAAAAAACCCTAAAAACAAAAAGAAAAAAAGAAAAATATATCTGTTTGAGAAAATAACATCTGATGACTAAAAAAACTTTGAAAACTTACTAAATGTTTGCTTCAACTTACAAAATATTCCAATATCAAATATAAACAAAACCAATATAAACAAAATATGGAACTTCTGGGCAGCAAAAATTAAAAAAAAATTGAATGAACATATTTCATATACTCTTATTACTCCCAAACCCTTCTTTGCACTCTCACTAAAAGCAACCAAATTGCATTCTGCACTTAAAAACATTAACAAATATTTACATTACCTCTCTAATAATACTTTAAATAACTTAACTAGAGTAAATCTTTACTTATCAAAGGCAGCAATGCTTGCAGAAATAGACATTCTATTAGTTACACAAGAACAATTAAATCCTCCTCTACCTGATCTTATAACACAGATAAAGCAATACAAATACACAATATAGCAAGCATGAAACTTTGAAAAAAAACAAAAGCAAAGCAAAAGAATCAAGTTCTATACAAACTAAAGATATTTAGACTTTAAAGATAACACTAGTCATATACTAGATAGTATTCTCAAAAGAAGAGCAGAACCAGTAAACTTTGAAAAAATCATATTTTCAAACAAAATTATTACTGAGAAGAATGAAATCAAAGAAGCTACATACCTACACTACAAGAACTGGACTAAAAAAAACTTACCTAATAATGCTACTTGGAAAGAATAGGAATTAACATATAATTTACTCAACAAGATTAAAGACAGCATTTATGACAACTTTCTGTCTCCGATTTCTCTATTTGAGCTAGAATAAATTATAAAAGAAGCTCCTAAAGAAAAAGCAACAGGACCATTAGGAATTGCAAATAAGGTTCTTCAACACTTACCACCATCAGTTTTTCTACTATTATTAGAAATATTTAACAAATGTTTGATACAAGAATGTATTTCAAACTAGTAGCTACAAGTCAACATTTGGCTAATTCCAAAAAAACAACATTACAACTACAAACTCAACTCCATATGACCAATAACATTAATTGATCATACTAGAAAAATCTTTACAAAAATTCTAACAACTAGACTAATAAATATTCTAGTTTGAAACCAAGCACTTTCTTCATACAATTTTGCAGCTTTTCCTTATCAATCTACATTACAACCAATCTTGCAACTCATCCAAATTCTGGAAGATGCAATTACAAATAAAAAAGAAGTCTGAATTCTCTTACAGAATATATCAAAAGCATTTGACTCAATCTATATACCTATCCTATACAAAGCACTCAAAAGAATCCATATACCAGACAAAACTATAAACCTAATATCATTTCTGCTTTCACACTGAACCAACAGAGTAATTACAAGTCTAGGCTTAACTGCACTATATTCTGTTAAGAATAGTATTGATTAAGAAGAAACCTTCTTATCTCTTCTTTGAAAAATATATTACAACCTACTAATTTCAAGAATATATAAAGAACATTTAGGATTTTTTAATGAAATTCCTAGCATAAATCCTAAAAAAATAAATACTTCAGTAATGGCTTATATGGATGACTCATTTTGGATTGCACCTAATAAAATATCCCTTACAAACATCTTGAACACAGCCTCTTCTTTCTACAAATTTGCCAATATAAAAGTCAATTCTTCAAAATTGATATTGGTTATAAACTCAACAGATCCAGATAACTCCATACTCTTCGATGAAGAACAACTAATTGCAATTAATAATGGAAAACCATTCAAATACTTGGGAGCATGGTTCTCTACTAACAAAAGACCAACACTAGTACAAAAAGAGATAATGGTTGAAATAACAATTAATCTAAAAAAATTACATTTTGCTAATATAACAGAAAAACAAACGATTTATATTATAAATAGTGTTATTATTTCATAATTCTTATATTAACTATACTTTTCATTTCTTACCTCAGCCCAAGCAAACACTTTTAACAAGATGTGTCTTAATTAGTTAAACAAAAAGCAAAACTAGCTCGAGAAGTTCCTAACTTCTTTTTACATAATCCAGATATTTATGTACTAACAAATATAGCTCAAGCACAACTTTCAGCACTAGTTATAACACTTCAAAAAAACTTAAACTATTCAGATTTTGACTTCTTCTTCTTGAAACTACAGTTGCAACAATTACAAAATGTTGCATTTATTAATATATCAATTCTAGCATAACCTTCAATCTTCCCAACAACTTAAACAAATATACAAACTGGCTAAATGATACTAGCACTACATGCATTGAGCATGCAAACTTTAAGAGATATTAATGATTGGCCTTGACCAAAAAAATTTACAAACATTCCTATAATTTAAATACTAATGCAACATCCTAAAGCCTTTTATCTTAAAGAAAAACTAAATGGATATAACATTTATTGCATTGAGTAATTCCTAAACACCACCAACACAGAACTTTTGACATAGAACCAATTTTATCATAATATCAAAAAAATACCAAGAAACCAATACCCACATTGGTTTCACATAATACAAGACTTAATAACCACATCTACAAATTCATCTTCAACATATCCACAATGCAACTCACATATCTTGGCTAATTGGACTTCTATTAAAAAAGGCTAGATAATTATAAACAACTTAACTTTTGGAAGAATTCATAATTCATTTAATAAGAACCTTAAAACTCAACACTATATACTACTACTTGACAATATACTAGTAGCCTATAAAGGATGCAAACTGAGCAATACATCTTATCACACCAAACATTGCTACTTCAATGCAATAAAACCCATCTATAACCTCTAAGTAGACTGCAAAAAAAGAATTCATATTAATTTAGAAGACTTTAAAAAAGCCATAACACTAACTCTGCTAACAATATTAAGAACTTATAACCAGACAGTACATCTAACATTGGCCTGCCCTCTAGGTTCTTTTATAAATCCACCAATGACACTTTGGAATAACCTTGTAAAAGCTAACTTTAATACAAAAACTACAACAATTCATATAATAAGTAGATGACAAACATCGAAAATACTTCTCGAATAATTGCAAAATGTCATTTTCAACACTCTCATCTAATTTTTGAATGCTTTAACAACTCCTGGCCATCTCATCTGAACATACTAATAATTACACTAAATTTTATACTTACTTCATTAAGCCCCTGTACTTTGATAAATATACATACTAATAACTCTACTTTAGTTAATCTCATCAACTTTACAAATTCAATCCAATCACACAACTACTCAACATTAGACAAACAACAATACACATTTTTCCTTCTAACTTTAAAAGCCTTGGCATATGATCACATACTCACAATAATCTTTGACAAAGATCTTTAAATTCAAGAAACTCCTAGCACTATTTTTCCACTAGACTCCAGATCTCAAAAGTTTTTATATAATTAGTTTGTTCTAAAACTTCTGAAAAACCCTTGCACTTACTTGGTAAAAATTATACTGAAACAAATACATCAAATTACAAATGATTTAACATGGTTCAACCAACAACGAATCTTACTATAGCATACGCCACAAACAACATTAACTGATCATTAACTCTACAATATATATTATATAAAGAAAATCTTTAGCTCTAACAACTAGTCCAACTTCATTAGTACTTAAAAACTTCAAGATCAAACTAATATCAAAAGAATTACCTACTCATCTCTTTTATTATTGGAGAAATGCTACAAAACATCCAAACCATTTTTGTGTAAGATGTTATAATATATCAGAAACTATTATACACCTTCTAACATGTATTAGAAACAATCCAGATCTTGAAACACTGA